>JAODAL010004157.1:0-160941 GCA_025379985.1 Phyllomedusa bahiana
GAGCATCGCTCTCCATTTGGTATTTACATGTAGGGAAAAAACTGGAGACTCTCTCATACCTCTGCGTAAATGATTTGTACACCATATATTTATTCAGGGTGTGCACCCTAGAAAATCAATCAGGTTTCTTTACATGGTGAAAATGTATTATAGGTAAAAATTGTCGCGGGCAAAGGTAGATATCTCATTGAGGTAGATATCCTATTTAAAGTGGATTTCCATCAAAAATATAAAAATTGGCTTATAGATGAGAACATTAGAAGTTAGAACGCCCCAAATTTTGGTGATCAACCAGTTCCTGACGGGCCTTTACCCCTTTCCCCCCATAGGGGCCATGCACTTTCCCTCCTTTTACGGGCCTGAATGCTTTAAGGTATGTTACAGGGCAAGGTAAAAGGGGTTAAAATTTTCGTGGATTTTACATAAACATACTGTTTTTTTGGGCGGGGGTTTGCACCAAAACCACGGTCTTTTTTTGGATTTCAGCGGCTCATACTAGAAATGTACTCAAATCCACCGTAATACGGCGGATTATAGAACATGATGTTTATAGACCAACAAGTTAGAAATCCGACAATAGAAAATCCGTGCTGTGTAGACTACAGTTCGGATTTTCTATTGAGGTCTATGGGCACTGGCTAAAGTTGGATTTTTGCAGATTCTTATTACTGAATCCACTTAAAAATCCGACCAGAAAACAGTGCCGTGTAGACATGGCCTAACGGTACGTCCAGACGACAAGTAAAATTTACTCGTCAGATCTTTGTCATATTCTACTGTTGAAAGCCGTGTCAGATGACCTGGTTTCTTTTGAGTATTTCATGCTGATTTGGGTTGTTTTTTCCCGGAGGTTTTACAGTCGATAATGGTCCCTTCATCCTTGGGTTTTTGGCGGTCCAAAAATGAATGCAAATTTTTTTGACGCTTTTGCCTGGGTTTTTTAGCCATCCCTATTAAACCCTCAGTAGAAATTTTTCCCCAACGGAATACCGGAAGAATGAACATGTTTTTTTTCACTCATAAAAACTGATTGATGGGGGGATGGTTGGCCTGCATTCCCCAGTGCTTGAGCAGGAGTTTGAGGAAGCCTTAGCAAAACGGCACAAATAAGCCTTTCTTGTCTTAAAAGAAATCCCAGATCTTGGAGGTCTGTGTCTCTAGATATCCCTACATCTGCCCAGAGGGGTTTTCAGTGAAGACCGCTGCGGAGATTCTATATCTAAGCTGACACTTCTCTACAACCGTTGAAGCCGCCGCCATTTTAGAGTGAGGAGCTGACTGCGGCACTAGGAGTTTTAAACACATCTCCCGGGGGAAAAAACCGAGGGAAAATGCTCTACGTCCGACACTGCGAAGGTGACCCCGAGCGCTTACCGATCACCAGCAGCTATCGAGGAAGCCCGAGAGGGATGAAGCGGGCATAAGAGAAGCGAGCAACTGCGCGGCCTTAGACGTACAGAGGCGGTATAATAAGAGGGGACCCAGGACATCGCCGGAGCTCAGCTGCAATACCCGTCGCCATCTTAAAAGGGGCCGCAGAGCATCAAAGGACTTGCCGTCATGGCCCTTGCCCCCTACGAAACTGCCCGGACTTCTTTTAACCCCCCGCAGCGGGTGAGTGGGGCCCCTTTCCATCAAAACCCCAAATAAAAGGCCAATTTTGTTGCCAGCTCGTGTCCCGGGGAACGGGACATTTCACTCCCGCGGCGCCCAGCTGAATTACTCCCGCTGCAATCGCAAAAAAACGGGGGAATTGGGGAAGCCTTGGTTGCAAACCCAATGGCCTCCGGAGCTCCCGGTGTGACAGCTCCATAAGTCCCGAAAGTGCTGGGACCTCACCAGCGCATATAGCCTGGCTGCACGAACGGCAGGAATGTGAGTGGAAGGAAATTCAACAAAAGGAACGCCATTTATCTAGACAGGCCCCCTCCCAAACCCAAAAAGACATTATCCTCTCATCCTTAGGCTGTATTGGACTCTCTCAGAGGGGCCTAATCAGAAGGAGCTGCATGAATTATTTATAAAGAGATACAGCATAACAAGCGGACTCTTCTCTACAGAGTAACACCCATCAACGTTACCCGTCTCACCTCTACCTGGAGGATTCTATAAAAGGCCACTGCAAGTAGCCCCGAGGTTATAATAAACGCAGAAAAAATTTAACCCTGATTTAAACATACTTGCCCATCAGGTCCTACAAAAGTGACTATAAAAACAGATCTATATTCAACTCCTCCTGTGGTAATTACTTAATATATCGACTTCACTTCTTCACATCAGCTCTACTTTACACATAAGTATATCTGGTTCTCTTGCACCATCCAAATACCTACTTACGATTGCGTAATAGGTGGAAATTCCCAAAAAAAACTAATCTCAACCCACTAAACTCACAGAGTTCTTCCAAACTCTGTCAACTCGCTCCCAAGATAGGGAAAGAAGAAATATTTCCCCTCCTTTAACACAAGCCTCATCCAGGCACGACTCAGTCAATATGGATCATCAAACTACTTCAGAATCCTTTTGTACATCTGAAAAAACCCTTCAACGCCTGTTTTTTTCTTTAGGAAAACTCCCAAAGTGACTTAAGCAATGTTCATACTTTAAAATGGATACAAGCGCTTGTCCCAGGACCCCAAAATGTAAGAAAAAAATGACGGAATTTGCAAAGTCACATAATCTGTAATTGAGCAATGCAGCTTAGAAGAAGAGGTTAAAACTTCCTCAAAAGTACTAGATCTTGAAGACCCCCTCGAGCTTATATTTCGGCTTTTAGGAGTTCCTGAATCGGTCCCCCCGGAGCCTTTCCAATTTCTCAGATTTAAAGGGTCTAGTTTCCCAGTGATTAACCAATTTTGAGTAGATGCTCCAAGAATGCCGAACCTAAGCCCCCTTCCCTCTGTTTTCCCCGGGGGGTTTTGCAAGGATCTTTCTAAAACCAAAGAAAAATTTTGGATTCAGGGTCCTCAGATTTCCCGAGAGATTCAAAAATTTTCCATCTATCCAATCTTTCGGCAGGCACAAAGCTCAAAAGGAAGGAAATTTGCCCCAGCAACGAAAATTTTGAGAGAAAAAACTCCCCTACCACTGGGGTTTCCGGTCAAGTTGTATACCAAGGACTCCTCCCCAGTGGGGATGCCTTTTAATCCATCCCAGTAGAGATGTTTTTATCTTGGGGCTTTATTTCTACCCTTTAACTCCCCTCCAAAGGAGGAATGAAACCTGGTCTAAAAAACGCCCCTTTGGTCGGGGTCCACTGTCGCTCCAATCAGACAAAATGACTGACTAAACCTTTAGGCAAAGTATTTCTTACTCCTCAGGCTTTCTATGCTGGAAACTCAAAAGTCTTGGTGCTCGTAACTCATGTTTTTCTTTGTGAGTTCCTCGCAAAAAAAATCTCCCCCCCCTTTTTGGGTTTTCCCGCTAAGGAAACAAGGGTTCAGGCCATGGACCTTTCCTTGCCTATTGTTGTTATTTTGTTCCTAGTTTTTTATGCCATAGCTCTAGATTCATTTTTCTGATATGTTTGATTTTTGTGTTGTAATTTTGGGGGTTTGCTAACTAGATTCCTTATTGTTGATCATGGAGATTAAGGTCATGTCTTATAACGTTAATGGACTCAACTCCCCACACAAAAGGTCATATTATGGAAAGAAGTGCTTAAAGGGGATTTGCCAGGATGCCAGTTACTTACCTCTTATCAGCACGGGAGTGAATATAAACGATCAGCTATCATAAAGGCGCAGGGGGAGAGGGGGTGGTGAGCAAGGAGTGGGAAAAAGGGAGCGTCTCAAACTTAACTGAAATAACAGAAAAAAGGGTTTCTCAATACACAAGCAGCCTAAGATGCACTTTTTTCCTGTCCCCCCTTTAAAAACTCATTCATTTTCCCTGTATCGATAAAAAGTGTTTTATGCAAGCCGGCTTGTCGCTCCTCTGGTCACCGGTCGTGTCTAGGGGAGTTTCAGGGAACAAAAGGATTGAGAAATGTGTAGCTTCAGAGTTTCACTTTTTGAAATCACAAAAATTTTAGAAAAGTGATTAAATACCCATTTTGGGGGTTTCCCTATGTCAACATTACAGGTTTGGAAAACCCTTTAAAGCTAAAATTGATATTTTTGCTTACAAGAAACCATTTAAATCTAAGATTTCTTTCGTTTGAAACACAAAATTTCCCTCACTCTATAATGGCAACATCTGAACAGAAGAAAGCTGGAGTAGCCATTTTTGTTTGGTACTCTCTTGCATTTAAGCTTCTTCATTCCATAATAGATCCTAAAGGGAGATTCATTATTGTCCAATGTGAACTTAACTCTACCCAATATACTATAGTGAACTTATATGCTCCTAATACTGGACAGATATCCTTCATCAACAAAGTTATAACTAAAGCTAAAAAATTCTTTATTGGTTTACTCCTGGTCTGTGGGGAATACAATGTAGTTGTCGATAAATTGATGGATCGATCCCCCGGTAGCTCTCATTACTCCATAGAGCTTATAAATCTCCTGGCGTAGGAAAATATGCATGACCCCTGGCGATACCAACACGCAGGAGAGAGAGATTATACTTTCTATTCCCATTCCAAAAACACCCATTCAAAAATAGATTATTTTCTAGTGGATAGGAGAGCCCTTTCAGATGTATTAACTACAGGCATTGGCACAGCTACATGGTCCGACCATACACCCATCTTTCTGACCCTTGCAGACAAGACACCCATTCCAACTTTTAGATCTTGGAGGATTAACCATTTTTTACTGAAATCTTCCAAGATTGTGGAAGAACTTCAAGAAGCTCACAGAATATTTTTCCTTAAACACACCATCTGCTCCTTCAGCAGAAGCCCTGTGGTGTGCACAAAGGCAGTAATTAGGGGAATTTTTATTAAAATCGTAGCAAGGGAGAAACGCAATAGGGAACATGCACTAAACGTTTTGATTAAAGAACTCGAGACCTTAGATAAACAATTTAAAGTAGATTCTTTGCCTGCTACTAAGGAGAAGTTAAATATCTGTAGGAACAAACTCTGTAATTTATACATCAATAAATATGAGGCCCACCTGTCTAAACTTAAATGGAGTTTTTACATACAAGGACCGTCCCTCTAAGATACTAGCCAATAGAGTTAAAAATTTAGGGGTAAAAAGCAAGATCTCCCACACCACAAAACCGAATAACTCAAAAATCTATGACCCTCAACTTATAGCAGATGCCTTTGCAACTTATTATCATAAATTGTACAACTTAAAAGACGACCCATTTACTCCCACAGTCCATAAAGAAAATATTATCTCGTTCTTGAACAAAGTGCAACTGCCTACTCTAACACAGGCCCAGTTAGAAATGTTGAATATGCCAATAGAAATCAAAGAAATTGAGGAAACTATCAAAAGTTCCAAAGTTAATAAATCTCCTGGACCAGACGGTCTATCGAATGAGTACTATAAGTTGTTCTCTGCTACTCTTGCTCCGCATCTTGCTTCAATCTTCCAAGAGATTATAGATAAAGGTTCTGCTCCCCAGTAAATGTTATGCTCCACAGTAACCACCATACCCAAACCAGGTAAATCCCCTGATCAAACTACTAATTATAGACCCATATCGCTATTAAATTGTGATATCAAATTATTTGCTAAAATTATAGCGAACCGCCTAAGTAACATCTTACCTTGCCTGATCAACAAAGATCAAGTGGGCTTTGTTAAGGGTCGGCAGACACGAGACGGTATCAGAAGAGTATTAAATGTGATTCATAAGATTAACTCGGATAAAACCCCTTCTATTTTGTTGTTGTTGGACGCAGAAAAGGCCTTCGACCAACTTAATTGGGACTATCTCAAAGAAGTTCTAGATAAATTTGGATTTATAGGTCCCATATATAATGCTATCACTTCTTTAGCCCGGCCCTTCAGTATTCTTGTCTTCGGCCTTTCCTATTTCCAATGGTACGCGCGGGCTGCCCGCTTTCCCCTCTTTTATTTATTATTTGTGAAACCTGAAATGATTAACAACCCAATTTGTTTTTCAGGGTCTTCGTATGGGGTACATAAACTTATTTTTCGCGGCGATATTTTAAAAATTTTTTGTCAAAACCCAAAAACATTTTTTAAGTCCCTCCTTCAAATTTGACTCTTATCCCCCGTTCTTATTATAAACCAAAAAAAATCGAAACCCAGTGTTCTCCACTGCACTTTTATCCTTTTCATAGCTTAGTTACAAAAAAGGGGTTTTCTATGGGTCAGAATCTTTATTGATACCTGGATCAAATAACCCCCCCCCTGGGATTCACAATAACAACTAAATAAATTCATTACACAACTCCCTGCTAAAGGAGGGAACGCTTATCTAACCCGGCTATCTTGGTTTAGTAGAATTAACTTTACCAAAATTTTACTACCCCACGATTTCTTTATTTTTCCCCACGATCCCTCCCATTTTTTTCCCCCGCAGTACTAATCACTAAGACCCAATCTTTTCTCTTGAAATTTTATGGGAATTAAAACTCCCAGATGTAAGAAAAAATATCTGTTCCTTAGCGTTAAAAATTTGGGGGAATTCAGTTTTTTTATTTGAAACTCTATATATAGTTTTCGGTGCTTGAACCACTACATTTTTTTGGACCTCCCTGATGCCACCTTTGGTCTCAATTGAAATTTCGACTTCTCCTACACAAAAAGGACCTCTTGTAGGGGGATTTTTTAGATCAAGCCCCCGCTCAAACCTTCCCTTCCCCTCCAACATCCCTTTTCCAAAGTTGAAGAAATATGTCAAACCCCGACAAAGGAGATTTTTTTCAAAAAAAAAATGTTGCCTGTCTTTTCTCCAATTGCAGCCCCACACCTTTCATTAAATAATTGGATGTCTAGGATTACGAAAACTAGCATTTATATGAGAAAAAAAATTTCAAAGATTTTTCCGACTTAAGTCGGGCTAAAACTTAGACCGTAAAATTTTTTTAAGTACTTTCAGATCCTCAAAACTCCCCAAATTGGGTCTGGGGAAAAAAATCCAAACCGAAAATGATATTTTAATTTTTTTAAGAGGAAAAAAAGGTTTGAAAAAGTTTTTTCGATCACATATAACTCATTATTAACTGAACTAACACCTAAAAACCCAATTTTTATAAAAAAAAATGGGGAGGAGGTAATCTACCTATTTGAATATGACACTTGGTGACTGCTGGGCAACCCCGTTTAAAAAATTCTGGGGTATAAACCCCCTAGAAACCATGAAAAAAAATTAATTTTGGGTATCTCCCTCCTACCCCGGGGTCATTTTACCCAAACCCATTCGGTCCTTTGTGTGGGTCAATTGGAACTCTACTTTTGTGGTGGGAATGTCCCATACCCTTTTTATTTGGGGGCAAATTGAGGAATTTTTTCTAATTGTTTTCATTTAAGATTACCCCACCCCGGGCCCTAGCCTGCTAGATATAAACCCGGGAAGAAAATCCACCCACTTTCAGGACGTTCTTTTTCCATCCCGAGGGCAACCAGATTAAACCCTCGTAGCCCACTGGAAATTTTTGATGCCCTCTCTATCACGAAATTCTAAATAAGTTAACTATCAATTTGGTGCAAAAATTCCCTTGTGATCCCCTCCTATGCTTTCCCAAAATTAAGGAAAAAAAGGGAGATATGGGCAGATCCTCCTTCTTGTCTCTATAATACCCAAATTTTAAGTCAGTTGTATATTTGGTGCCCCTAGTCCTTTTATAGTAATGGTCGTTTCATGTCAACTATGCTTAAAAAGATGAATGATTTACTAAATTTTTTTTCTTGCCTTACCCCCTCTTAACTTCCATTATTGGAACCTCGGCTATACTTTTGAGATAGATAGTTGGGCACTGTTAGTTGTTTTTTTCTGTTCACAATTTTTTTTAGTTTCCATGCAATTTTTCAATTTTTTTATCTGTTTAAAATTGAATAAAATTTTATGACTACAAAAAACTGAATGATGAAAATACTTTTTGTATGTTATACAATTTGTATTTTACATTAGGTCAATGGGGATAATTTACTTTCGGTTTTCCACATAAATTTCGATTTAAAATACTCCTCGTGTGGACAGAGACTAACACTTTCTCCCACTTGATTATTCTACTAATGTTTTTGCCCTTTTTCTGTGATACGTTAGGCTTTATTTCATACATGGGAAAATAGTAAAAAAAATAATAAAAAATAAAAAGTCTGTTTTTTACTTATTTTATTCTTTTTTTTTTTTTTACAGCAGAAGTGGCACTAAGATAAGTTGTATAATTGTGCCACTTTTCCGTCATGGATTTTTAAAAATAGGTGATATAAAGGTTTTGAGTTTTCAGGGGCAGTTTGGGCTGTTATTTTTTTTGTGTATTTTTCACTGTTATTTTATTTTTCATACTGTCCTGCCATGAGACCAGAAAAAGACCTTTGGGATGTATTTTTGCATCGTTTTTTTTTCCAATTTTCCCTGTAACTGGCGTTAATATTTTGGTCCCACTTACAGTGAAAATACAAGGGGAAACAGCCCTCTGTACTTACTACAAAGCTGATCTGGGTCTGATAAGACCCAGCAGTATCTGTAATTAACAAGCCCTGGCAGTCATGTGCTCACCGGCACCAAGTAGCAGGTAGCAGGGAGGCTTCCTGCTGGTCTTTATATTCTGCGCTCATCCAGCACTGTATATACAGCGATAGGGAAGGCAGGAACATTAACAAACTGTCCTTGCCTTCTCAGTGGAGAGCCATCTATCGCTGACAACCGGCTCTTCACTCCCTCAGCTGTACAATGAGTTCAAGATAATCCGCATAGAGATATCCAGCCACCGCTTGGACAGTTGAAGTCAAGGGGAGTTCAGCAATGTTATGTTTTATTTATTTACAGACACATCGACATGTTCCTGTTTTGGTGCAGAGGCCATTTTACAAAAGTGAAAACCAGAGATAAAGGCATATTGGTCATCAAGATTAAGAAGAGTATTGTGGGCTCTTTACCCGTCCCAGGTATTCTTGCATACAAACTAAACGCAATGGAAAAGTATCTGTATAAGGTAGGTCACATGCACTGGTTAATCATGGCCACAGAACTTGTTGTTGACATTGATTAAATCTCGCGAAGGGTCTTGTCACTCCACTATGTCAATATATTCAACTTGTAAGTGAAAGCGTCCAAGGCTAGCCGTATTCTGCGACACATGGACAGCATGGAATCATGAAGATTTTTTAGGTAACACAGAAATACATTTAGGCCATTGTTTAGCTACAAACTCATCATTCAGCAGGTGACTACCTTGGCTCACCATGTTGATGATCAGTTACCCACCAGCCCTTAGAAGTAGTAGTACCATATACTGACTGATATTGTCCTGTGACCGCTTCATTCTTTGGATATCTTCTAGGGAGACAACGACTGGCCTCCTGCATTGGACAGGAATTTGGGCTTGTATGGTTTTGTCCATTTTCAAATCCAGTAGAACTTCTCTCAGGCCACTTCTTTGAGAGGAGCTTGTCTTCACCTAGACCAGACTCCCTGTGACAGACTTTATTTCTATCATGTACTTCAATGGTAGAATCCCCACTCTAGAACTCCAATCGATTTGACTTAGTTGCTGTAAAGTGTACCCTATTAGGGTAACGTCAATTGTCAGAATGATGGGTGCCCCATGGACATGCCTTTTCTATTAGAGTGGCAATTAACTACAGAGTGTCTCTCTTTCTGGAGAACTTTGCACTGTGATGAGCTACATAGATAACACATGGATTACAATAGTATCTGTTTCATTCTTCCCTATTCCTGTGGAGGCGCTGTAGAAACATTTGAACACATCCTCATCAGTTCCTGATTGATAAGTGTCCCCAAAGCAGGACAGCCTGTAATCTCCTTGCAGTTGAGTAACGCCAGACAACCTCTTAAATTTTGAGGATAATGCGACTTTTTGACGCTTGATTAGCGTATGTTCTTGCAAGGAATCTTTCATCCTCACTTCACAGGGACATCTCACACACCTTACCATTGGCAAGGAAAACTTGCACAATGAGGCACATGAACATTACTCATGGAAATTACAAACCCTATATCAATGCAAATTAAATTTCTATCAGATAAAAATACCAGTAAAACCTGGTTTTCCCTGTTGATGTTTCCCTGGAGGAACTTGACTCATTAGAGGGAAACAATAATCTGTTTCGAGGTTACATGACAAGCTCCTGCATGTCCCCACTTTGCAGTTTCAGTCACACTCCTACTAGGACAACAATTCCCAATCCACCCATAATAATCAGATGACAGGATGGTTACACAAGGGTTCCTTCATCTTAGTAGATGGAGTAAAACAGAACCATCTTGCTGCTAATGTATAATCTCAGTAATGCATCATTGTGTTCACGATCAGCTCCTGGGCTGAGCAGACACACCCCTATTAGCATAGTATGGGATTTTTTACAGAACCTCCACCCCTATCGATATAGAATCCAAGTACTATCCATCTTCTTAATATTGTGTAGAAAGCTACACTATACAATCTCCACTGGTGGCATCATTGCATAACCACTACTTTATCTGGTAATATGGGATAAACACCATGGCTGATGTTCTTATATGGTCACCATAGCTGTTATTATGATATGAACATGGGGTGTTCCCATCTCAGACATTTATGGCATATTGGTAGGATATACTATAAATGTCTGACAGAGGTGGAACCTGCAACTATCTTGAAAACAAGCCTCTGAAAACTCCCCATGTAGAACAGAGTGGTGATTGCCTGAACTCTCCGTTCATTTCAATGGGAGTTCCAAGTATGGAACTCCCATAAAACAGTATAGAGAATGCCTTGCCTTGCATAACCAGCTCTCTCTTGTGCATATGTCCCAAATGTTAAAGATTGCAAAAAGGGACACATCAGGCCATGCCTCTAACCATGCCCAAACACATACATGCCAACTTTTTAGATAGCCAAAAAATCACAAAGTTTCAGGATTGCATTGTATCCAATGATGAAATATTAAGTAAGTTGTTATGTAATATACAGCGAGGAAGCAATCAGATACTTTTTAAAGCAATATAGTCAGTTTATTGATGCAAATCTATTTCCCAAATGAAAAAGAACGACATTTATAGAGCTAAGAGGGATGAGTGTTAAAAATAGGGACTGTCCCTCCAAAATAGGGACGCTTGGGAGGTACGCCGTTGTGCACCTCTGTACTGGAAACTCCCAAATGAAATGGACAGAGTCTCGGACAAACCTGACCACCACTTTGTTCAGCACAGAGATATTTGATGGCCTGTTTTCAAGATAGTTACGGGTCCCAAAGATGGGTGCACCGATATGCCAAAAATATATGAGATGGGAAACCCCTGCTTTTAATTTGGAAATTTTTAAAATAAAAATTATTACTAGTTTTTTTTAAAGGGTCACCGGGGTTTTTGGGTATTACAACATGAAAAGCTATTTAAAATCATTTACAACTGGATTACTTTTGGGCCCCCCCATTTTTTGTTTTTTTGCATTGGATGGAAATATTTTAATAGTTTTTAAAGTTGGAAAATCCCAAAAAGGGGACCTTTGTGTCCTTTATTTATAATAAAAAAAAGCTTTATTAAATCTCTATTAAAAAAAATAAAACCCTTTTCCCCCACCTACCCCCTAACCCCAAAACGACACAAAGACACAGCACTCTATCTATACAGGGCCTCCGCCCCAAAAAGAGGGGACCCCCCCCGGGGAAACCCCTTTCCTCCTTAAAATCCCTTTGGATGGGACCCTAAAATTTACACGGATAAAATTTATATAACCTTTATACAAAAAAAGGATGCCCGCACTAACTATGATAATAAAAAAAAAGGGAAAAAAGCAGAAAAATTTTTTAAAACCTAAACCCAATAGACTTATACTTTTCCTTTAAATTTTAACTTTCCATCGCGTTTTCACCTTTTGATAATCAGGTCATCAAGAATGTACAAAAAGCAAAGGGTCCAATAACCAATAAAAAATAGGGAAACCCCAAAAAAGGGGGAGATACAACTCACAAAACCCAAATTTTTTTAAGGACAGAGGGAAATTGGATGATAAATTAAAGGACCCGGGCAAAGTTCAGATGTCCCAAGCTCCATTTCAGGTGTGAGTCACGGATAGAATGCCAGTTATTAGTATAGTCATAATGTATGGGGTTATTATATTATCTTGATTTTAATCTGGTAATTTTTTTGAAAAAAGGCGGGTTATACTAAAAGGGCCCTTTAGGGTTTGGGTTTTTCCATTTTTATGGGGCACTATTTTATTTGGTAATGGGTAGTATTATATTATGGCCACTGTGGTTAGTATTCACACGAGCAGATGGACGGACTCTAAAAAATAAATAGCCCCCAGTATAAACCTCATATATAAATACATATTTTACACTCATTCATAAGGATAGCAATACATTGTCTCATACTTAGTTATTCTAAAAAATTTTTCACTTTTTGTTGTGATGCATAAGGCTATATTTTTACATATTGTGCCCCTAGTAAGGTCAGTAAAAGAACTTTGGGTGGTTTTTTTAAAATTTTTAAACTTTTTTTTGGGGTTGGCGGATTTAAACCCGGTTAACTTGGGGAATTTAAACACTTTATCAGTGTTTAGATGGCCCATGGGGGACGGGGAGGTTTCCCTGGGGGGCCCCGGACGACACACATAGGGGCTGTGAGCTCAACTGACCCACCCCAAAACCCATAATCCCGGGGGGCCCCCTGAGCTCTGTGGCATGTTTAAAAATCACAGAAAAAATTCCTCAGAAAATAATTTTTATCTATATGGATTTGGAAAAAAAAACCCGGGGCCCACAAAAAAAGCCCTTTAAACAAATCCATCTCAAAAATTTTTAAAAATTTTAATTTTAATCCCCAAAAAAAGGGCCCCACGTTTTCGCATCTAAAAACTACCCCTTACCAATATTTTTCTCTATTTTTTCATTTTAACTCTATCCCTATCTTTTATCCCTACCCTTACCCCAAATTAGACCAAGTAATTCGTCCGCAAATAAGGACGGCCTATTTTTCTGGGCCCTCCCCCCCTATTAATTCACTTAAGGGCCCCTTTAAAACCACCAAACCATTAACAAATATACTTTTTCTTTTATTTGTTTTAAAGATAATAAATTCAAAAATCAGACACAGTACACTTTTCCCTTTTTAAAAGGGGGTATAGGGCCCCTTTGGGAAAGTGGTATATATATTTTTGTCTAAATAGGGTTAAGGGGTTTTTTGTATTCTTAAGATGATTTTGGAAAAATGTGTTTTATTTCCCTACACGGACGAAATATATTAGAAAAAGGCCCCTTTTAATTAAAAAGGGAAAAATTTTGCAGTTTTCATTCATGGACTTTAGAAAATTTTTGAGTACTTTGTTTGGGGACTTTTATAGGAATAGTGATACTGTGTTTTTGAATTGATGTATCTTTAAACACAGTACAGAAATGTATATTTGTTAATGGTTCTGGTGGTTGATAGGGACATTAAGTGAATTAATAGGGTGAGCCCACAGAGACTAGGCCGTCCTTATCGGGACGATTACTTGGTCTAATTGAGGATAAGTGTAGGGATAAGAGATAGGGATAGAGTGTATATGTATATATAGAGAATATATTGGCTAAGATAGATTTGAGATGCGTAATCGTGTCTTTTTATGGGTATATATTAAAAGTTATATTTTAGAGATTGGATTTGTTTAGGATTTTTTCAGTGACTGCTCTGTGGCATGTTCTAAACTGTATGCGTGTCCTCAGGACCTGAAGACAGTTGGAGACTATGGCCACCAACTACTGTGGACAGCAGGCAAAGTCTTTGGTCTACAGTAGTGAGCACCATAGGTAGCGTGATGTACAGATGTTATGGAGCATGTGGCTGTTCTGTCTTCTTCGTCTCTGTTTCTCTGGTTGTATCTTTTGCACAGTCACAGAAGTGTAGCTATTGGGGGTGCAGTGGTAGCAGTCGCTACTGGGCTCTGCAGCCTTAGGGGGCACAAAAGCTCTCCTGCCACATAAGGAGATACCAGCATTGCAAGTGGCACATGGGGGGGGGGGGCATTTCAATTTTGGCACTAGGGCCCCAGAGCTTCAAGTTATGCCTATGCATAGTCATAGTCTCACTGGATGCCTTTGTGGTAATGCAACTTTTGACTTTTTTTTTTAGCTTTAAAGGTCAGCTTTTTCCACAAGGTGCCCTAAGTTTTCTCCTACAAGCAGCATATCCATGATATCAACCAAGGACACAACCATAGCAGTAACAGCCAAAGCAGCTGCTATGGGGCCCAGAGCTTGAGGGGACCACTCAGATGCAAAAACATTGTACCACTTTGTAGATAATGGGGGTTTTCTGCACCACTATGTGGGCTCATTGATATATTGCGCTATATTTATAGCTTTAATTATTGCTATACTATACTGCTGGTTGAGTTTCCCGTCATTAGGTGTTGGGACCCTGTCTCATTTTGCTATGGGGACCTATGAATGCAAGTTACGCCCCTGATTTCAAACTCAGGTCATACTAAAAAGCTTGTGATTATAACTTTTCATTCAAGCCTCAGCTCAAAACATGGTGGCAGATGGCTTGATATCAATAATCTCCCCAGAATTTTGACAGTACTCTTCTAAGCTCCAATGTTATCTTCCAGTCTGGACTAGTCAGGGCTAATCTACATGACAGAACCCATGCTAGTTAGGATCCAAAAAATGGCATCATGCTTCCATTACACCATCAAAGATCTAGGACCTTGGGATATACAACTTTATGGCACCTCTTCCAGGCTGCCCCCCTATGGTTGTAATGATATCATGCAGAGAGAGCAGGTATTTCATAGGATAAGGCGTAAGACGCGGAGGCAGTAATTGCTACACATACTTTTTATTGTCATCCAAAAGTTTTTAGGGTGTGACAAGTTATATACATCAAAGCCTATTACCAGTTCTGACTCGACCATGCTACAGGCTACATGTGTAATACTATGCTGCTGTAGATGTGTTGAGAGAACACACTCTGGAATTACAATACTTTAGGTTCTGTTTTGGGAATTTTTTTTATAGATGTTAACATCTATAATAATAATTAAAGGTGTTACCTGCTGTGGAGATACCTGATGGCAAGTTAATTCCCAGGTGTCCCAGCAGAGAAACTGTCCTTAACCCTTTAAGGGCAGAGCGTTTTTTTTTATTGACACGTTTGTTTTGCCCTCCTCGCCTTCCAAGAGCTTTAATTTTTTTATTTTTCCATCTACAATGGGTACAGAAAGTATTCAGACCGCTTTAAATTTTTCACTCTTTGTTTCATTGTAGCCATTTGGTAAGATCAAAAAAGTTAATTTTTTCACTCATTAATGTACACTCTGCACCCCCCTCCCCATCTTGAAAGGAAAAAACAGAAATGTAGATATTTTTGCAAATTTATTAAACAAGAAAAACTGAAATATCACATGGTCTTAAGTATTCAGACCCTTTGCTGTGACACTCATATTTAACTCACATGCTGTCCATTTCCTTCTGATCCTAATTGGACTTGATTAGGAAAGGCACACACCTGACTATATAAGACCTCACAGCTCCCAGTGCATCTCAGAGCACATGAGAATCATAAGGTCTAAGGAACTGCCCAAGGAGCTCAGAGACAGAATTGTGGCAAGGCACAGATCTGGCCAAGGTTACAAAATAATTTCTGCAGCATTCAAGGTTTCTAAGAAAGAACACAGTGGCCTCCATAATCCTAAAATGTAAGAGGTTCGGGACGACCCCAACTCTTCCTCGACCTTGCTGTCTAGCCAAACTAAGCAATCGTGGGAGAAGAGCCTTGGTGAGAGAGGTAAAGAAGAACCCCAAGATCACCATGGCTGAGCTCCAGAGATGTAGGAGGGAGATGGGAGAAAGTTCCACAAAGTCAACTATCACTGCAGCCCTCCACCAGTCGGGGCTTTATGGCAGAGTGCGGCCGACAGGAGCCTCTCCTCAGTGCAAGACATATGAAAGCCGCAGACAGTTTGCACAAAAACACATGAAGGATCCAAGACTATGAGAAATAAGATTCTCTGGTCTGATGAGATGAAGATTGAACTTTTTGGTGTTAATTCTAAGCGGTGGAGAAAACCAGGCCTTGCTCATCACCTGCCCAATACAATCCCATCAGTGACACATGGTGGTGGAGCATCATGCTATGGGGATGTTTTTCAGCTGCAGGGACAGGATGACTGGTTGAAATCGATGGAAAGATGAATGTGGCCAAGTACGGAGATATCCTGGATGAAAACCTCTTCCAGACGCTCTGGACCTCAGTCTGGGCCGAAGGTTCATCTTCCAACAAGGCAATGACCCTGAGCACACGGCTAAAATAACAAAGCAGCGGCTTCAGAACAACTCTGTGCCCATTCTTGACTGGCCCAGCCAGAGCCATGACCTAAACCCAATTGAGCATCTCTGGAGAGACTTGAAAATGGCTGTCCACCAACGTTCACCATCCAACCTGAGGGACCTGGAGAGGATCTGCAAGGAAGAATGGAGAGGATCCCCAAATCCAGATGTGAAAAACTGTTGCATTTATTCCCAAGAAGACTCATGACTGTACTAGCTCAAAAGGTGCTTCTACTCAATACTGAGCAAAGGGTCTGAATACTTAAGACCATGTGTTATTTCAGTTTTTCTTGTTTAACCCTAGAATGCATAACCTGGGCCTTTTAGGCCCGCTAGCCTACTTGTTTGCTATTTTCTCCAAGATTATTTTAGTTAGAATTTTGAAACTCTGAGTATTCCTCAAGTTTGTAGTGGTTGGTAATTTCCAGTTGTTTATAAAGTTTTATGCGATAGGCATTTTGGTATAACAATGCTTTTTTTGTAAAACCACATATTTACATAACCAGGACCTTTTAGGCCCATGTTATGTTTATCATATACTCATTGGTCTATGTGTCACAAGGTACTGTGTTATTATAATCAGGGTTGCTGGGGAGGGGGATGATCATGCCTATGTGTAGTAAGACCTGTGATAATGTCATGGCTATGTGATCTTGGGAGGGGGACTGAATCTTCCTTTCCAACATCAGGTAGCCATGACATCATCGCTGGTCTTTCTGAGGTGGTTTTATGTACAGATGAAGGATGACATTCCTTATGGAAAAAACAAGACATGGAAAAATATCTCAAAAGAGGAACTTTCTGCTTATACTGGACTTACACTTCTGGCAGGGTGTCAAAAATCTTATGTTCCTATCAAAGAACTATTTCTTGACCCACCTTCGATCTATACTACAAAGCATCAATGTCTGTCAATAAATATGAGGATATTCGAAGAAGCTTTCGATTTGATAATAAGCGAACTCGTCCTTCGAGGTTGGAAACAGATCAATTAGCACCTATTAGTTACATTTGGAATATTTTTATCAAGTATTGCTCTACAATCCTAGTGATAATGTAACAGTGGATGAGCAACTTGTAGTTTTCAGAGGACGTTGCAAGTTCATTCAATTTATGCCTAGTAAACCAGCCAAGTATGGACTGAAAATATTCTTGATGTGTGATTCTGCCAATTATTATGGGATGAATGGGCTTATCTACTGTGGAAAAGATGTTGAGGCTCCAGTGCAGAAAGATCTAGGTTCTCATATCGTAAAGACACTTGCTATATCAATTTAGAACTCTGGTAGAAACATAACAATGGACAATTACTTTACTAATGTTGAATTGGGCAATTATTTGCTTGAAAAAGATCTTACAGTTGTTGGTACTGTAAAGTCATATTGACGAGATATTCCTCCGGTGATGAAGCACAATCCACAGCAAGCACTTTATGATAGTGTCTTTAGTTTCAGCAACAAATCAACAATGATGTCTTACAAAGCGAAAAAGGAAAAATCCATTATATTACTCAGTACCATGCATCATGATTCCAGTATTGACAGCAATGACAGGAAACTGAAACCAGATATCATCCTGCCCTATAATAAAACTCAAGGAGGTGTGGACACGATAGATGAAATGTTTGGAGAATATTCATGCAAGAGGCAAACAAAACGTTGGCCTTTAGTCATATTTTCAAATATACTTGATGTATCAGCCCTTAATTCCTACAATATTTATACTGAAACTCGTTAAAGATGCTAAGAGGAGGGACAAGAGATGCCTATTCTTGAAGGACCTTTGCCATGAACTTGTAATGCCTCACATGATGTAGCTAAGCAACATAAAATGCTTGCCAAAGCAAACTAGAGAAGCTAGGAAACGGTGTGGCTTACGTTTTCAGGAAATTCCAGATCCATTAGAAAGAAAGCGAAAGTGTTGTTTTATTTGTCCAATGAACAAAGACAAGAAAACAGAGCATTACTGCACCATTTGTGCAGAAAATGTCTATTAAGAACATTCTTCAGGGAAGAGAACGTGTAAATTGTTTAGAAGACCAATACAATTGAAAAGAAACAGTTGACAAAGAAAGGACATTGCAGCTTGTTTACATTTTAATACCCTTGTTTGTGTATTTTTCATATCTTACTTTGTAATTTTGAAATAAACTTGTTACATGATTAAAAGGATCCAAAACCTTAGAATGAATAACGCGGGCCTTTTAGGCCCATGTACTTACTTTTTTGGTGTTTTCTGCAAACATTTATAATTACAATTTTGTGCATTTTTCTTATCTTACTTGGCAATGTTGAAATAAACTTGTAAAAGTTATTTGAGTTCCTCCATATGATTTGCACACGGGGCTAAAAGGCCTGGGTCATGTGATGGTGTAGATTTCTAACATCATGCAAACTAGGGTTAATAATCTAGCAAAAATATCTATATTTCTTTTTTTTCCTTTCATGATGGGGTGCAGAGTGTACATTAATGAGCAAAAAAATTAACTTTTTGGATCTTACCAAATGGCTGCAAAGAAATACTTTAAAGGGGTCTGAATACTTTCCGTACCCACTGTATATGCTACACAAACTCCCCATCCATAGTGCCCAAAATAGTAATATTGACCCCCTTGTGCCTCTGACCATAAAGGTATCCAAAGATGCTGCCTGCTCTAGGATTCCATTTCTAGTGTCTACTAGGCCATAAGCCTAAGGCCTAATGTCATAGGCTTAATGAAATAGTACAGGCAGTGGAGCAGGCAGCCCAATGGCATCATATCGCTCCGCAGTATCTAGAGGTCCGAACGGTTGGGATCAGAGTATCTGCACCACTGGGTCTATGTGACCCAGCGATGCAGCTTCTTGGGAATTGGGGCCTTTTTGGCCCCTCTGGCTCAGAGGCCTGGTCGCGCTTATACAGTTGAAAACCTGTGCTGGAACTCGGGGCCCACTGCCCTGGTAAGTAAGCTGGGAAGCCATAGCATTGCATATACAGTGATTAAGAAGGTAGGGATGGTAATAAACCATCCCTGCCTTTTAAGTGGAGAACCCAGCTATCGCTGACAGCCAGCTCTCCACCTGCGCATTTGCACAATTAGTTCCAGAACATCCGTGCAGAGAGAAACTACCACTGCCTGGATGTTTACAGTCAACAGGTACTCAGCAAGTAATTAAGGACTTTTAGTCTGAAACGCGTAAGTTTTGGATGTTCTCTCTGATGTAAACTTTTTTGATGGAGACATTGTGAGCACTGTGTGTGGACTTTTAACTAATGGATTTATAAATATAGGATTAGATTTTAACTTTTTGTGCTGGTCAAGTAAACTATTTGGATTGAACTTTATTGGTCAACAGGGCAGGAGACGTTGTTTGGGCCATGCATACTACTTTTCTGCTACAAATTGGTTCAGTATAACTCCACCAGGGGGAAGGAGATGAAGCAGTAAGACCAACCCTAAAAAAGGCTTTATTACAGCTCTCTGGAAAAGCCTTAGTAGTAAACCTGACCTCATGTGAAAAGAAACTAAACATACTCATCATCAAGGCAGCAGCAAACACCATGTTCCTGAAAAAAAGAGTAAAAAAAAAGAATTACAAAAAGTTCAGAACTTCAGTCCATTCACACTGATAACAGGCTTCCTGCATTACATGGATGCACTGGTCATGGTGTCACCCATGTGATTTGGTGTCCACACCATACACAATGTTGATTTCTCACACTCATGAGAATGCAACCTTGATCTTAGTTTGATATGGCAGGTCCAGTCCTTATCTTGTCATGACAAAAATGTGATTCCTCATAGTAAGATATCAATGTGTAATATTACACCTGGCTGCCAGACACCTGGTAGCATAATACTGATTTTAGAGACAATAAGAGGTTTATTTTCCCCCCTCTATTTTTGTCCATTTCCCCCTATCCATTGCTATTTAACTGAGAAGACAGTGGTTCTATCTTGGTACTGTAGGAAAGGTCAATCTGTGCCTTAAAAATGAAAAATGTTAACAATGACCACTGGTCATTGAGGGACCTCAAATTCCTTTATTTGGAAAGTAGACCATGCATGCAGTGTTGGACTTGGGTGCCTGGGGGCCCAACAGTGGAGTTGATTCTTTGGGGCCCACCAGTGGAGTTGATTCTTTGGAGCATACCAGTAGAGTTGATTATTTGGGGCCTACCAGTTGAGTTGATTCTTTGGGGGCCACCAGTGGAGTTGATGCTTTGGGGCCCACCAGTTGAGTTGATTCTTTTCGGGTTCACCAGTGAAGTTTATTATTGATGCCCACCAGAGGAGTTGATTCTTGGGACCCACCAGTGGAGTTGATTCTTCTCGTACTAGCGCTCTAGCAATACAGTCCCTCCAGCTGAAAGTATATCGCTTTCTAGCGTTTTTTTTTTCTCATCTTCACCCTTGGCGTCCCTCATGGATCCTTGGCGGGAGTGTGCCAGAGCAGCTGATTTCCAGTTACATATCCCCTTGGGACGGGATAGAGGCTTACATGCGAGCTGTACCGTATCTCTTGTACAGCCACAAAAGGTGAGCACTCAACCAATCGGAGGTCTAAAAGTTTTAATCATGAGGATTTCATCCGCGCTTTTGTTTTCAGCACCCAAGCCATTCCTGCGGTAATTACCAACCCGAAGGAAAGGATTCTGAAATAGTTGATTCTTTGGGGCCCACCAGTGGAGTTGATTCTTTGGGGCCCCCCAGTGGAGTTGATTCGTTGGGCCCATTAGTGCAGTGGATTTTTGGGGCCCACCAGTGTTTGTTATTCTTGGGCCCACCAGTGGAGTTAATTCTTGGGGCCCATTAGTGGAGTTGATTCTTGGGGCCCATCCGTGGAGTTGATTCTTGGGGCCCACAAGTGGAGTTGTTTCTTTGGGGGCCACCAGTGGATTTGTTTCTTGAGGCCCACAAGTGTTGTTGTTTCTTGGGACCCACCAGTGGAAATGATTCTTGGGGACCCACCAGTGGAGTTGATTTTTGGGGCCTACCAGTAGAGTTGATTATTTGGGGTCCACCAGTTGAGTTGATTCTTTGAGGCCCACCAGTGGAGTTGATTCTTTGGGGCCCACCAGTGGAGTTGATTCTTTTGGCCCACCAGTGGAGTTGATTCTTGAGGCCCACAAGTGGAGTTGATTCTTGTGGCCCCTCAGTGGAGTTGATTCTTGGGGCCCACCAGTGGAGATGATTCTTGGGGACCCACCAGTGGTGTTGATTTTTGGGGCCCACCAGCGGAGTTGATTATTTGGGGCCCACCAGTTGAGTTGATTCTTTGGGGCCCACCAATGAAGTTTATTATTGAGGCCCAACTGTGGACTTGATTCTTGAGAACCACCAGTGGAGTTGATTTTTGGGGCCCACCAGTGGAGTTGACTCTTGGGGCTCAATCTACAACTACTGTACATAACTGCACATACTACACATGACTCTTCCAATCTGTCTCTTGCCTTCTGCCTCTTTTTCCTGTGTCTTTCTCCCTGAAAAGCAGCATTTTCCCCTCTTGTCCAAGGGCCCAGCGGGGGTTTCCCCTACTTCCCTGTGGGTTAGTCCGAGCCTGCGTGCATGTATTGTCCAGTTTCTGAGTGTCTGAGCCTGGGCTCTCCTCAAAGAGAAGCAATTCCTTCTGTGTATTGTTGCTGGAAACCATCCCTGATGGCTTCGACACTGGTTCAACCGAATTTGTGAAAAAATTCAAATGTGGGATGTCCTGAACTCGAATGTTTTTACTCTGACCCTAGCCCAAAACCTAGCCCTAGTTAGAAAACCAAAAAATCTTCGTTAAAGTTTTTAGTTGCTCTGTACCAAAGTCCTATAATATGGCATTATGTATAATACTAATGCTATAGTAGATCAGATTTAATTTGAGACATGCTTGAATCTAATCAAGAGCCCAGAAGGATTCAGACAGTGTTATAAGCCAAAGGTGGATTTACAAAAAACTAACAAAATAATACAAATTAAAGTCTAGATTTTTAGGAACAAAACCGTTCAGTTACACGACAAGAATCTGAATAACTACGTATATGCTAAATAGTTGCAAGTCAAATTTACATATGAGATAGCCAAGATGATTGTCTACAAATTGATGGTAGCCTCACGTTCAAAGCTGTGTCAGATAGTGAGATATGCGGCCTGAAAGTTAGAAGTTCAAACATTGTTACCCTTTTGCTTATCAGTGTCAAATCATGTAGATTAATGAAATATGTCACGTCACTATGAGGATACCTTGTTATCAAGTGACGTTTTCTTGGTTACCTTCCTAGTGCTCCTTTATATATCATTTCCTTAGAATTGCCATTAAAGGGGTTTTCTCGCTACAAAGATCACATCTGTAATGATGGGGAAAGTAAAAGTAAGCAGTTTTGTAACTGGTTTGTATTACCTAAATCATTAATAATAGCAGCTGTTACCTAATTTGTAACTAGAGCTAATTCTGCATTCTGGTGTCCGGCCACGATTCTTGTGATTGGCTGTTCTGTGCTCTAAGTGCTCACTCCACACTGAGCTGTGTGAGGTTGCCTGTGCTTATCTCTGCTTCTCTTCCAGTGATAGCTCTATGTGAAGCATCTGTGCAATTCTCTTTAGCTGCCAGATTCACTCCCCCAACCCATATAACACATCCTTATACACTCTGCTCTTCCATCCATATAACACACCCTTATACACTCTGCTCCCCCACCCATATAACACACCGTTATACACTTTGCTCCGACCACCAATATGACAATATGCAGGCAGGAGATAGAGCAGTTTGCATTCCTCACATTTGTTTCATCATTTCAGGCTGTACGTATAACTGTGTACACCAATGCAGGTTTTCTGGTTACAAGGATTGGAGCCTAGGAGGGAGGTGACAGCTCTCCAGGCATGAGAACTGACCACTGCAGGAGGTCTGCAGAGCTGTGACATCCTCTCCCTTCCACTGCTCACACAGAATGATGATGATGACTCAGGAGGGAGCAGGGAGAGGGGGTGTGATGATGTCACCACTCTTCAGTGAGGGAAGACAAGCTTACAGGGAGGAGAGACCCGCCCCTGGATTTCAAACTATTAAGACAGAGAAATAGCTCAGATGCCTACAAAAGCTTGTAGTGAGAAAACACCTTAAATCTTTGGCATTAAAGCCAAAATTTAAAAGGATTGTCTCACTACAAAGATTAGCTTTCAGAATGTAGGAAATTTTAAATGAAAACTTTTTTCAGATGCATTCCTCTTTTGATATTGCATTGGTCAGAATATAAGAGAGATTTTATCTGCTCAGAGTGCTCTTAGGTTTAAATTCCTGCAGGAACCAAACATGTGGATTTTTTTTTCTCAATGCCTATACCTGATTGAGGCTTCTTTTTTCTTTTATTTGATTGCACTGTTTGACTATTTACTAAGAAGTACTGAGGACAGAAGTAGAATGACTGCGCATGGGGTTGAACACTTGCTCAGCAGTGAGTGTGTGTGATTACTAGGCAGGGAAGAGACTGACAGTAGCTGCCTGAGAGGAGAGGTGATGTCTGAACATGTACGGCCTCAGCTGAGGAGCTTTTGTCATTTGTCATATCCCCTACAGACGAGCTGTACACTATGGATCACTAAGGGAGCAGCTAAAACAAAAATAGTACAGAATTTTTAATAATGATAAATGGTGAAAATGTTTATTGTTTAATTTGCAGTATAAAGCATGGTGAGAGAGTACCTGATGAGCTGAGAGATGACTATAAGACTACCAGTAGAGAATTCAGCTAAGACTTGGTTCGCATCTGCTGCAGAGGTACCATTCTGCCTCAGACACTAAGGCCATGTCCCCACGGCACGGGTTTACGGACGGTTTTTCAGACGGTTTGCGATTCTGCAGACCGTCTGAAAAACCCGAACGAGCACAACGGGCTCCTATGGAAAACCCATGCAGCAGTCCCCACTGCACGGGTTTTCTGCCCGGCGGTTTTTCAGACCGCCGGCCCCCCGAAAAACACTGAACATGTTCATTCTTCCGTCCGGTTTTCAGATGGAACATGTGCATGTCAATGTGAAGGGGGAGGGCTTTCTCTGCTCAACGCAGAGAAAAGCTGCCCCCACGCGGCCATGGGGACAGCACTAAAACAGGACAAATACCGGTCGGATAAACTGACCGGTATTTGTCCTCTGCCGTGGGGACGCGGTCTAAAGGAGCCCAACGGACCCAATGATTACAGTGGGGTTCATGAGGTTTATGTCATAGCGTCTGTGTTTTTAACTAAAAAATAGTGCAGCATGCTTCATGTCTGACAGATTCTGCAATGCAGATAGAAACCAGGCCTGAGCCAGAGGTACTGATCAATTCCAAGCTCTAATGAAACAGAGCGGCCAACACGGGAGATATGGAAGAGTAGGTAGTTCTCGTCTGTTCCCACATTCAGGATTTGATGCAGCTCTGGGGTATTCAACTTGTCTCACACCAATTATGTCATGTCCATCATTCATGTGACAATCAGTCACTGGTCCCAGTAGTCATGTGCCCTATATGACAGCAGAGACTGCTGAGCTAGGGTGTTGCTAGGGCACAAGCCCAGGATAAAACGGTTGCTGCCCCAAACCAGAAAACAGGCGTGCCTGGTCAACTGTATGCGCAACCTCGGGAAAGAAGTCACTTAATCGCGCCACTGCCTCTCCTAGGCTACAAAGCCTGGTCACTCTGTCTAGACTTTGTGGCCTAGGGGTTGCAGGGAGGAGTGTCCTGGCCCTGGTGGCGTGATGATGTCATGCTGCCAGTTCCAAAAAAGCAAAAAATGGAAACGGGACCAAATATCCACAATGGACCAAATTGGTCCCACACGATGCAACAGTACATCCTATAGGTGTGTAAGCCTTCTACTCACCACCAAATAGTCCAAAAAATATGCAATTGATGATGGATGACAGAATCTTTGAAAAAGCAGGATATTTCTTTATTCCATTGTGAGTACAAGAACGCCAAAGTTACAACGTTTCTGTCTATCCAAGTGTGGCCTTTTTCAAGCAGTACTGTCACGCTGCCAGTGTTGGACAGAAGTGAAAGGCCTCGTTCACACGACGGTTTTGGCCGCGGCTCTCGCCGAGGTTCCCGCGGCCAAGGCCTCATCGAACCGCGTCGCAAACTCGCGTCTCCTGACGCGGGTTTGCGGCGCAGGCGGTGGGCTTGGTCTCGGCGCAGGAGGGGCGTGGTTTGGGGCGCGGCTTGCGCCGAGGGTTTGCCCCCATGCAAATTAATAGTAGGGGGCAAACCGCGGCTCGAGCCGCAGCCCAGCCACGCACCGCCCGCGGCGACGCCCGCGGCAACACCGCCGCGCAGAGAACTCCCTGTCGGAATGGACAGGAGAGTTCTTCACACGCGCGGGTTTGGCCGCGGCCAAACCTGCAGAGTGTGAATATTAACGCGGTTTCCCATAGGAAACCATGTTAATAAACTAGATGTGATTTGGCCGCGGTTTTGGTCACGGAAACCGCGTTGGAACCCGCGGCCATAACCGCAGCCAAATCCGTCGTGTGAACGGGGCCTATGGTGCTTGTCGGGGGAATGATGTGAGATGTGTATTATTTTTGTTTTTTTTTTTTCTTCTATTGTTGGTCTTTATACCTACCTCTGATGGGGACCTATACACCCACCTACCTTAAGAGGGGACCTATGTACCTACCTAAAGAGGGCATGTATTTACCTACCTCAGAAAGGAATCTATATACCCACGGCACTGGACAAATATCGGTCGGTTTATCCGACCGGTATTCGTCCGGTTTGTGTGCAGTGCACACGGCCGCGGGGCGGCGACATTTCTCCACGATGAGCAGAGAAAAGCCCTCCCCCTTCACATTCACATGCTCAGATTCCGTCCGAAAACTGGACAGGAGACTGTGCTTGTAGAACGATGTTCGGGCGGCTCGCGGGCGGAAAATCCGCCGGGCGGAAAACCATAGAGCACCATTGTGCTCGTTTTCGGCCGATTTTTCAGGCGGTCTGCAAAACCGCAAACCGCCTGAAAAACTGGCCGAAAACCCTTGGCATGGGGACATGCCCTTATGCATACCCACCTCAGGAGGGCCATATATACTGTAACTGCCTATGGAGCAGATCAATATACCTATCTGTCTAAGGAGTGCTGTAAATGGTGCTGGAAGAGAAGAAGGAGGCTAACTCTTGGTGCAGTATATGCAATAAATAAATAGCCTCATAAATTTCCATTATACTTGGTTTTAACCACAGACTTAATGATTTTTCTTCTCCCAGAAGATTAAAGCACTTTACAGCTTTCTACTAAACACATATATTGCACGGTCTTTACATTAAAATTACTGCTTTTTTCTTCTGCTATGTATTTAAATAAAATTAGTTTTATTGTTAAAAAAAGAAAATTTAGAAAGCAACATATTTTAAGTTGCATCATGTCCAGACAGGCTGAGCACTGAAGTGTACCCATCTTTTATATACGTATATATTTTTTAATTTCAACTGTGAAATCATGTTTTAAATATAAACCTAAACTTTCTAAGAGTATTTCAAATTGTCTTTTGAGCATTATAAAATGTTTTACTGCCAAATACTTTTTTAAATACCGCCCTGTAAGTTATACCTGATGAAGCATGCTAGGATAAGCAAATGAAACACGTTGTTTTAACTTTGTAATTTTACCAATGTTTTTACATCATTTTGAACATTGGTTAAATAACTTGACACCAGAGTTCTCTACTCACACTTGTGTGCCTTATTAATTTATTCCTTATGATATATAGTGCATATAAAAGAAAAACAGATTGCCAGCTTTTCCCATCAAACACACATGCACAGAAACCTGTCCCAAGAAATAGCAACAGTAACCAAGAATGTGTAGAATTAATCCAGCACGGCAATTAGATTTCTCTTTAAAAAATAAAAAAAAAAAACTTATCTGTGGAAGTACTCATATAAAATCATCATTCAGCATCAGGCAGTGAGGGAGTTTCAAAAAGAGAAGACACACTATGGTACTCGTTCACGCGTTTCAAGCAGTATGCGTCTGCTCTTGCTCGCAGCAACAATTAGACTGAAGCCCCTATAAAGTGCTTGGATAAATTTGACTTGTCACGTGTGAGATTAGCATTAATATCATGGATATGCTCCAACAGTCTGATTTTTAATTTTGTGGTAGCACATACAATATAATAAAGTTTGCATAAACTGCAACCAGCCATATAGATCACATATTGAGAGTTGCAGTATATATATTGGCGTATAGGGAATTTACTGTTGCCCAAAGAATTAGAGAATTCCTGGCAGGGAACCACAAATCTACAGGTGAGGCATGGATGTGAGCCGCACCTGTAAAATTCCCTACAATGAAGCCAACTCTCCTGTGGTTTTTTTTGAACAGAAAATGCAAACTATCCAAAGTTCTAGATGTACATGAGACTATGACAACCATCAGATAGCACCGAATCTGATATGTTATCCTCACATAAAATGGGTACGTATCTTAAAACGATATTCTTTATATCTTTAAAGAGGATCTATCACCTCTGGAGAAACCTCATGAAGTAACAGAAGATTAAAAAAACAAAGATTAAATATGGAATAAATCAGCACCTGACAGCGTGATGGATCACTATGTTGACAGTTGTGTCAAACTAACTACCTCTGAGCTGGGAGAGTCCACTGTGCAGAGGGAACTCTATATCATGTGCACACTAGCAGCCGTGTAATATAGATGACTGTGTGCTATAGAGGAGGAGGCTAAAGCAACAGGTAAACTCTGTCACACTATGTCCTCAGTGTCCTGTGCCTGCTGTACTGTATGTAGTGAGAGACAAGCAGCGATGCCCTCAGCTCCCCTTGCACAGTTGGTATGTCCCACAGAATGATAAGGATCACCTGAGTTACAAAGTGAAAGTAAAGCCTCCCTCCCCACCCCCCGTAAAAATGAGGGAAATCCTATGGATTACTAATGACATGTATTTAAGAAAAGTCTTATAATTCCATCTACTATCAATTTTTGTGTGTTTGCGTGGAAGCGTTAGGTACTCTTTAAATTGTCTATTTTAATCCAGTAACAGTATGGGCTTTTTAGATAGTGTTTTAGTTTTTGGTTTGTACTTTAGCAAGTCTGTTCTATCCCTTTTTGAGACTTGGTTAACTGCCTTATCTAATAAGGTCTCTTATCTTCTGATTGTGGCCGATGCTGCTATGCCTTGACAGGGCTAGAGATAACACAGAGGTGTATATTATTACTACACCTTGAACTAGTGGGGTGGTTCCCCTATATGTTGTAAGGTATATTCACTTTTGTCTAAAATGTTGAGGTTTGTGCTATGAACACCCCTTTGTTTATGATTACATATCCTTTTTTCTTTTTCCCTAGTTTGTTTGTTTACTATTTTTAAATGTTGGGTTTAATTAGACACCTGAATACTTTGCAAAACTTTTGAGTCCCTTTTTAGTCTGAATTCCTTCATTTGGTCCACTAAAAGGGACCGGTACAACTTTAAGGCTGATCAAAAACATTTTTGGGAGCGATAGAGGATTATATTTGTCAATTTTTCTGGGGACAGTTTTTCCGGGAAAGAGCGCCCTTTATTGGGGAGTCGTCTTGCATTTTAGGGTAGAGCCGTTTTTATATGCAGCATCACCCTTGTTTTTGAAGGGGTGATGGTGCTTTTTTTTTCTTATTATTAATAAAGTTTATTTTAGACTCTACCTCTTTTTTGTTTTTTGTCTTATCTAATAAGGCCCTGGGGCATGGATTTGTGAGTTGACTTTTGATGAAAGCTCTTAAAATGTAAAATCGTACTTCCTGCAATGGGTTTCCTGTGTGTCTTGGTGGCAAATGTATCATTATGTGTGCCACATAGCTGGAGATCAAGGAAAACTATTGAGTGAGTGTCCAAAGGATATGTAAATCTCAAATTAAAAATATTGTTATTCAGATAACTAACATACCTGGTTATGACAGATACATCCAACCTCCACATAATTAGGACGTCATCTATGTATCTGTCGTAATAGTCAAGATATGATACAAAGGACTTATCCACTGAAAATACATAGATCTCCTCCCACCAAGACATAGTAAAATTTCCAAAGGAGGGGGAGTACTTTGCCCACATGGACACTCCCTTCAGATGGAGTAAAGTCTGGCTGTTGAAGAAGAAGTAATTATGTGAAATAAGAAATCCTATAACATCAAGAATGTAATTCATGAGGGTGCAAGAATAGTCACTGAATTTTTGCATGTGGAATTGTATGGCATTAAGAGCTACTTGGTGTGGAATGCTATTATACAGTGACTCAGCGTCACAGCTAATTCACCTAAGGTTATTCTCAAAGAATTGAGGACATCTTTAGAATCCGGTAGATATCCTGGGACCCTCTTTACAAATGGCTGTAATAATGGGTCTACCCATTCACGGGTTTTTTTCAAAAATGACCCTATACCAGAAACGTTTTGGCTCATTGGGGGTTATTTTTTTTTTTTTTGGGGGGTTTTTATTTTTTTTTTAATTTTTTAGTGATAGACTCTCATCTACAAGCTTATGTAAATCATTGTTAAAATTTGATGTAGGATAAGCCTCCAATTTCAGGTAGGTTGAACTATCAAACAACATTGACTGCATAGAATCATGATACGTTATTTTGTGCCTATATACTTCATAGATGTAGTCTATGCTATTATCTTTGTTTAGCTGCCTAAGAAAGGGACCTTTATAACTACCTACCTAAGAAGGGAATCTATATATCTTTCTACCTGCCTAAGAAGGGGATCTATATACCTTTCTACCTGCCTAAGAAGGAGACCTATATACCTTTCTACCTGCCTAAGAAGGGGACATATACCTTTCTACCTGCCTAAAAAGGGGTCTATATACCTTTCTACTTACCTAAGAAGGGGACCTATAAACCTACCTATACCTATATACCTGCCTAAGGAGAGGACCAAAACTGCCAAAACTATACTCAATATTACTATATCTATAATCTCTATTCCTACCTGCCAAAAAGGGGGTTTAATATGTCCGCAAAAGGGAGGGAACCTATAATACCCCTGTCAAAGGAGGAAACTTTAAATAACTCCCTAAGAGGACCTTTTTTAGTCCCAAAAGATGAAAAAGAAATTGCCCAAATTTTTTACCGAAGAAATTTTCCCTTTTATTGAAGTAAAAAAAATGTAAAATCACATACAGAGCAAGGAAACCTCTGCGGTTTCAGGCCATGAAACGGCCCCTTTTAAAGTCGTAGCTTTTTTTTTCCAGACCAAGGGGAGGGACTTAAAATACCTTGAGGGGACCTTACATACCCCCCCTCCTACCTATTTACCTCCCTACCTACCAAAAGGAAAGGGGAAATTTTATAACCAAGGAAAAGGATAAATATACCTACCTAAAAGGGGAACTATATACCAACCTCCCCTAAGGAGGGGATATCTTTCTACCTACCTAAGAAGGGGAACTCTATACCAACCTACCTACTGAGTGCACCTATATACCTCCCTAAGAAAGGGACCTATATGCCTACCTACTGAGGGAACATACATACCTTTCTACCTACTGAGGGGACATTTATAACTACTTATCTACTGAGAGGGGCCCATAAAAACTACCTTTATTGAGGGCACCCCATATACGTACCTACTACGGGGGGTTTAAAACTTACCACTTACGGGGACCATTACCTCCCCAATAAGACATACAAAAAAAAATGACAGTTAAAACTCATCTCAAATTGGGGCTTTTCATGCTCATGGTTTTGCAGTTAATTGGGATTTAGGCTTGGTATTTTTTAGTAATTTTTTTTTAGTAAACGGTTGACGTTTGTTCAGATCCGTATGAGCCACAAACCCCTTTATATGCGTTGAAAAATATTGCGGCAGCCCATACTTTTTTCACACTCAATGAGTGCTGTACTTGTCAAGTGATTTTACTGTATTTGGGGGGCGTACCCGCCGCAAATAAGCCATTTGACTAATCAATGGTAAAATCGCCCAGTAAGGTGTTATTTTTGGTGACTCTATTATTAAGGGGTATTACACTGTCATATATAGGTGAGCGCTTTTGATAAGGCAAACTTATCAGCACTGATTCTCATTGTATAGTGACTGCTGAGGTGATGGACGGGATCCATGTGGAAAACACGTAAAATTAGTAACAGGAACATGCTTTTTTATTTTGTGAAAATACGTGCTGCAGCTCATGTGCCGTGAAAAATGCTGTGTGAACCCAGGTCTATTGCCCTCAAAATGCGCCTCGGTTTGTTTTAGGCCCTACAACCCCCTGAGCTGAGGGCCCAAAAGGGGGAAAAAAGTACCATAGAGTGCAAACTTTTTATTTATGAGAATTTAAAAAGGCAATTTAATGCATCATGAATTAAGAGCTGTTTCTTATGAAGATTCCTGGTGCCTTGGGTTTTACTTACTTCTGGTTCACTGTGACAAAGTACAAGTCTGTTTCTAGGCTAAATCATATTTGGGGTATGTTTTACACGGTTTTTTTTCGACTAATTTAGGGCTTTTTTGCGGGGATTGCACCCCAATACATAGAGATCGTGCTGCAATTACGGTAATCCCTGGGTTCCCTAGAAACTATGGATTACCCTCCTCCCCCCCCCCCCACCTACAATGCGATCGTATTGTACCCCGAGAGATAAGTGAATGTCAAATTTTTTGCGGCGATTATGCGCCTCGAGTAATGCATGTCAATGGGGCCATACACCCAAGAAAGACTATGTGAACATACCCTTAGGATGAGGAAAAAAAAATCCCTCCTGCCCACATTTACAAATCATGCCGTGTCACAATTAACCAGCTCCAACTGCCCCCCCCCCCCCTTTCCCCCCTCCGCCAGGTTTTTTTATTTTCTTTAGTACAACACTATAATGCTTTCCTGCACTTGTTTGTTAAACTAATTTTTTTATGCATTTTCTTGTGATATAGAAGGCTTTATTTTTCTGTAACTTTTACTTTAATTTTTTTTAAAAGTATCTTTGACGGTGCAGGCGCTTTTGACCACCTTGTCTCCGCTGGCGCCCCCCCCAGCACCGATACTGCCCCACCCCACGGAAGGGTGAGCAAACCTTAAGCCGCCAGCAGGCAGTGGGGATTCTTTAAATGCACACCATGCCGGACTAGTGTCAGGACGCTGCTCCGGCACTACCAGGGCCATTCCTATAGGCGGGAGAGGCGAGCGCCGCTCACCAGAGGGGGTGCCACGGCCACCAGCCTCACCTACCTGTCAATTACTCTCTGACTCTGTACAGCCGCTTTCAGGCCTCGTACTGGCCGCCTGGGATCGGTGAAGTCCCCTGTGAGGCCCCCCCCCCGGCCGCTGTGGCTCCGGAGGCAGTGCCGTCGCTTCCCCCGGGCCCGGCGGCGCATCCGGTCCCCTAACGCCCTGATCTGCGTTCCCGCGAGCGCCCATAGACCGGCCCGAAGTAGGGGACTAATGTCCCCCTACTCGCCGGGGCTGCCGCACTAGGCACCTAGGGCCTTAGCCTGCCGGGTGCCGGCCCCTACTGCTGACAGTAGGCAGCGCGGTGACGTCACATCACCGCGCCGCCTATACAGGGCATGGCAGTACGGAGCAGGCTGCAGCTCTTAGCGGTAGGAAGCGTGAGCCGGAGCAGGAAAGTGTCTGTTTGTTGTTTTTTTTTTTTTGTTTTTTTTTTTTAAACTACCCCAGGGGCCCAGGCTACAAGGGGCCCTGGCTACTAGGGGGCCCCGACTATATGGGGGCCCGACTACTAGGGGGGGGCCCCGACTAATAGCGGGCCTGGCACAAGGGGGCCCTGGCTACAAAGGGGGACCTGGCTACAAAGGGGGACCTGCTAACAATGGAAGGGCCCTTGCTACTAGGGGGGGCCCTGCTGCCATACAGGGGGCCCTGGACTACAAAGGGGGCCCTGGCCAACAAAGGGGCCCTGGCTACAAGGGGGACCTGGCTAATAGGGGGGCCCCGGCTACTAGGGGGGCCCTGGCTACTAGGGGGGCCCTGCTTACCTACAGGGTGCCCCTGGCAACGCCTACAGGGGGCCCAGACAACAAAGGGGGCCCTGACTTACTAGTGGGGCCCTGACTACTAGGGAGGCCCCCTTGACAACTACGGGGGCCTGGCTACAAGGGGGCCAGGCTACAAAGGGGGACCTGGCTACAAAGGTGGGACCTGGCTACAAGGGGGGCCCTTGCTACTATGGGAGTCCCCAGTGTCTACTAGGGTGGTGCCCAGGCTACTAGGGTGCCTGGCTACAAAGGGGCCCCTGGCTAACAAGGGGGGGGCCCTGGCTACAGAGGGGGGGCCCCGACTACAAAGGGGCCCTGGCTACAAAGGGGGCCCCTGACGACAGGGGCCCTGGCACACGGAGGGCCCTGACCTACTAAGGGCGCCTGACGACTAGGTCCCTGACGACTAGGGCGCCTGCTACAATGTGGGCCCTGGCTACTAGTGGACCTGGCTTACAAAGTGGGGCCCTGGCTACAAGGTGGCCCAGACGACTAGGGCGGCCTGGCTTTACTAGGGGACCCAGGCCTACAAGGGGGGCCACTGGCTACAAGGGGGTGGCCCTGGCTACAAGGGGGCCCTGCTACTAGGGGAAACCCTGGCTACAAGGGGTGCCCTGGCTACAGGGGGCTCTGGCTACAAGGGGGGGCTCTGGGTAAAAGGGGGGCCCTGACTAAAGGGGGCCCTGACTACTAGGGGGGCCTGGCTACACAGGGGGGCCCTGGCACAAGGTGGGCCCTGGACTACAAAGGGGCCCTGTACTACTTAGGGAGTGCCCTGCCGACTAGGCGGCCTGCTCACTAGGGGACACTGGCTACTTGGGACCCTGGCGAAAAAGGGGGCCCTGGCTTACAAGGGGGGCCCGGCTACAAGGGGCCCTGGCTACAAGGGGGCCCAGGCTACTAGGGGACCCTGGCTTACAAAGGTGGACCTGGCTACAAGGGGTGACTGGCTACATAGGGCAAGGGGGGGCCCCTGGCCTACAAGGGGGGTCCTGGAACAAGGTGGGGCCCTGGCACTATTGGACCCCGGCAACAAAGGGGGACCTGGCTACTAGTGGGGTCCCCTGACCTACAAGGGGGCTCTGGCTACAAGGGGGGCCCTGACTACTAGGCGGGCCCTGACGACAAGGAGGGCCTGGCAACAAGTGGGGCCCTGGCTACAAGGGGAGGGGGCCCTGCTACTAGGGGACCCTGGCTACAAGGGGGGACATGGCTACAAGGGTGGGCCTGCTACAAGGGGGTGCCTCAGCTACTAGGAGACCCTGGCGACAAAGGGGGACCCAGGCTACAAGGGGGGCCCTGGCGATACAAGGGGGCCCTGGCTATCTATGGGGGCTGGCTACTAAGGGGGGCCCGTGGCTACTAGGGGGCCCTGGCTACAAGGGGGCCTGCTACTAGGGGGGGCCCTGGCTCACTAAGGGGGCCCTGGCTACCAGGGGGGCCCTGGCTACAAGGGGGCCCTGGCTACATGGGGGGCCCTGACTACAAGGGGGCCCTGACTACATGGGGGGCCCTGACTACAAGGGGGGCCCTGGCTACCTAAGGGTGCCCTGACTACAAGGGGGGAACTGGCTACGTTACAAATGGGGGCCCTGGCTACCTACATGGGCGGGCCTTCTCTACAAAGGGGGCCCTGGCAACTAAATGGGGCCCTTGCTACCTACAAGGGGGACCTGGCTAAAAGGGGGCCCGACTACAAAGGTGGACCCTGAAAAACACAGGGGGCCAGGCTACCTACCTTGCGGGGCCCCAGGCAAACCTACCTGGGGGCCCTTGCCTACCTACATGGGGGGCCCCTGGCTACCTATAGGGGGCCCCCTCTACTAAAAAAGGGCTCTATTACAAGGGGTCCGTGGCAATCTAAGGGGGCCCTGACTATACAAGGGGGTTCAGGCTACCTACATGGGGCCCTTGCTACAAGGGGTGCCCAGACTACAAGGGGGGCCCTGGCACAAAAGGGGGCCCTTGCTACATGGGAGTAGCCCTGGCAACCACATGGAGGAGCCCAGGCAATCAAGGGGCCCTGACTTACCTACAGGGGGTCCCTGAGCTAAAAGTGGGGGCCCTGGCTATACCTACAGGTGGCCCTGACTAACAAGGGGGGCCCTGCTACCTATAGGGGGCCCTGACAACAAGGTGTGGTCCTGGCTTAACCCCTAAAAAAACAACCCCCCATAGATGAAAAAAGCAAAGCAAAAACAAATTGCTAACACCAAAAGACAAACCACACCCAAAAAAGAGCCCCCTTCACCAGTTCACTTCCCTCACTCCCAGTCCCCCAAAAACCATGCTCCCCACCCACCCCGCCAGCCTCCTTCCACACCATCGCCTCCCCGCGCTATCCTCCCCTGCACTCGTTCCCCCCCAATGGCCCCAACCCCCCCCCCCACCCACCCCCCCCCCCGCTTCCTCCCCACGCCCTCCTGCCCCCACTCCCCTCCACCGCCCCTCCCCCCTTCCCACTCCCCAACCCCTACCCCCGCCCACCAACTCAGCCCCCTCCCCCCCCCCCCCCTCACTCCTCCCCCCCCGAACCAACCCCCCCCCCAGACCCCCCCTCCCACACCCCTCCCTCCCCCACCCCCACACCTCTCCTCCCCCTCTCCCTCTGTCCCACCTCCCTCCCCCACCCTACGACACCCCCCCTCGATCCCACGCGCTCCCCTCCCCCCTCCCCCCACCTACCCCCCCCCCCCGTCACGCCAACTCTCTCTCTCACCCGTCCTCTCCTCCCCCCACCCCTCACCCCTCACCTCCCTCTGCCCTCCCCCACTCAGCACGGTCCTCTTGCCACACCCTCAACTCTTACATGTTCCCGGATCCTACAGGGGGCCCCTTGACACCACGGGGGTCCCAGGCTACCATACAAGGGGGGGGCCCACTCTACAAATGGGTCCCTACTAACCTAACATGGTGGCCCTACTACCTAACAGGGGGCCCAGACAACTAAAGGGGGCCCTTGCTACCTAAAAACTAAGGGGGCTCTGACTACCTACACATACTAAAGGGGGGCCCTGACATCCTGCACACGTACCTAAAGGTAGAAACCCCTAAACTACCTGGTAAATACTACTAAAGGAGACCCCAAACTGTAAAGTACCTAAAGGAGACCCTAACTTCGCCTGTATACTACCTAAAGGAACCCCCTAACAGCCTGTATACTACCTAAGTAGGCCCTTAGTGCTGTATACTACCTAAAGGGGGTCCCAAACTTCTTGCACCTATATAAAAGGGGACCCTAAGTACCTACACTTACCTAAGCTGGGGAAACCACCTCACAACCAGCCTAACTAACTGGGACTTACCAACACCTACCACATCCAACCTAACTTGGGTCCGCCAACCTAACTGTAGCCTAACTACTTTCCAACTGGGGTCCTGCTTATCTACCTGTGGCAATTTACCTACCCATCAGTGGCTTAGGTACCCACCAGCCTGCCTGGGCTGACCTACCACTTAACCAGCTGGGGTCTACCTACCTAAAAAGGGCCTATCTATCACCCTCCAACCCCTGAGGATACTAATAGGCCTTGTACCCGCTCTCCCACCCCGGGGCAGTGTGTACAGAGTTGAATAGGTAAAGAAAAGCAGGGAAAACTTGGAGATATCTAAGAAATTTGAGTGAGTAATATCTGTCAGGGATTATGAGTGGCCCGGAAGACAAGTCATCATGCGTGTGGACCAGATGCAGAAGAAAAGTGACTAAGACGACTCATGAGAGAATGACTCATCAGACGTCTCCGGTGATCCATGATTCATGGGTTATTTTTTTATATTGTAAAGTGATGGTGGACCTGAACTGGTGTCTGACCTCTAAGTGGTCTCTATATGTGGTGTTATGTAGGTTTGTACCTGAGCTGGTGTCTGGACCTCCTATGTGGTCCTCTATATGGCAAGTGTTGTAGGTTATACCTAGCTGAGTGTCTAACCTCTATGTGGTCTCTATATGGCAGTGTTGTAGGTTATACCTGAGCTGTGTCTCACCTCTAAGTGTCGCCATATTGCAGTGTTGTAGGTTATGAACCCTGATCTGTTGTCTGTCCTCTATGAGGGGTCTCCATAGGCGGTTTGAGATTAAACCAGATCTGGTGTCCTGTCCCACAATGTGGTCTCTATATGGCGTTGTTGTAGGTTATACCTTAGCTGGAGTTCTTACTCTATGTGGTCCTATATATGGTGGTTGGTTGTAGTTATACCTGACTGGTGTCCTGACCCTCTATGTGTTCTCTATATGGAGTTGTTGTTGATAATACCGTGATCTGGTGTCTGACCTCAAGTGGTCTCTATATGGTGTGTTTTAGGCTATACCTGAGCGGTGTCTGACCTCTAATGTGGTCTCTATAGGCAGTGTTGAGGTTATAACCTGAGCGTTACTGACCACTATGTGTTCACTATATGGGCGGTGTGTAGGGATATACCTGAGCTGGTTTCTGAACCTCTATAGGTCCTTATCTGGCGTGTTGTAGGTTATACCTGAGCTGTGTCCTGACCACTATGAGGTCTCTAATATATCATGTTGTTTAGGATATATCGGAGCTGTATAAGTGCAGCGTAACATTGTCCGCTTATTGTTAAAATTGAGGGAACACCTGACCCTGTGATAGGAGTTACACTTCTACTTTCTATTCTGGTGTTTATTTTTAGAAGGTGCGAGGTGTGTGACCAGGGATACGTGGAGGGGGATATTGTATGTGGGTGAGGGGGATAATTGTATTTTGGGGTGGAGGGGATATTGTATGTGGGTGGAGGGGATATGGATGGAGCACTTGCCCTGGTCTATGATTGTGGGGACTGACTATGTTGAGATAAGATATGTTGAAGACAGATATGGGGAAATACCAAAACAGTTCTTTTTGCACACTGTATTATGTGGTTAAAAAGGGGGGCCCTTTATGTCCGCGAGGCCGGGGGGCATTTTTTTGTACATAGGGGGGGCCCCCCCAAAATCAACCCCCCGTGGGCCCCCGGGCCCCCAGTCCGACACGGCCACTTTACAATGGCCTGGAGCAGAGCGTAGCTGACACGTCATTGAAATGCGTACAGGGGGGGTGTACTACAAACGCGTCGCAGGGGCGTGAGCACGGCTGTACCACCCCCTGCGACACTGGGGTCCCTCGGTCAGCGCATCTGCGGCCCAGGGATCTCTTTAAACGGGGGGTGGCAATTTATCGCTCAGGGGCCCCCCCTGCGCTGCAGGGAACCTGATGAGGCAAGTAGCTTTTATTATTATTTTTTTAGCTATAGGGGACACTCCTGCTATAGGGGTAAATGGTATAAGAGGCTACTATCTGGCTATAGGAGTTCATAAAAATTTTTATTTATTTATAAATTTTTTTTATTTATTTTTCCGTTTTTCTTTTTTCAGGGGGAATTTTTGTATTCCCGTTTGTCGGCTAGCATTTTGGACTCCTCTCCCAATACATGTTGCCGAAGATTATCATAGTTTAATTATAGTTCAATTCCAGTATGTCCAGAATCTGCATGTAATCTATTATATGTATCTTTTTATATTCCTATGTTTCCGGATTTATTATTAGTGGTTCAGAATTCTATGGCGCTCTTACGTGTGCTCGAAATCACATTGCACTTTCAGTTTTGTTTATATGCTATTTTGATATTTGTCCTATTCCGGACTCTATAGCACTATTGTGCATATCCGGAACCAGATTATCATCTTTTGTAATTAATTTTCATTTATTCCCGGTATTTAAGTATGTCCAGGTTTGTATTGCGCCTATAGTCATGTTTTTCATGTAATCCCGGAAGCTGTCATTCTCGGGACCCCATAACGCTAATGCGCATGTCCGGAACTGTACTACGCTGGTATCATGTGTGTCTTTGCGTTTCCTCGTGTTCCCGGAAGTTGTCGTGCAACTGGGGCGGACCTATTGTGGTCACCCCCCCGTACCGGATGTTTGTAAGTTATTACACGCTCGGCAACATGTTTTATCTCCAGCCGTCCCTATTGGTGGCGTGGAAGATTGGAACTCCCACATGCAGAGATGACGACACTCAGGTAATTAACCAATGTTTTTATTGTGTAGGGTATATAAGTATGGTATGTCAGTTATATCAGTATGCTATGATTAAGGGTGAACAGACACCTGAAACGCGTTAGCCGTTTCTCATGCCTTGAGGACTCAGTATGCCTATGGGAATGCTCGCATTTTAATTGCTTTATCAATAAAGGAATCAAGTTTTATGCCATACGTGCTTGGTGGTTATCGCTGCATCACACAGCCTTTACAAGAATTTTGATCACGTCTTGGACTCTGGACGGATGCGAGCTGATTCCACCATTACAGCTGGATTGTTTTTTGGGGTGAGATGACCATTTTCTTGCTTTACTGTGCTATGTACAATTTGGAGTATGTGGTCGTGCTCCCCCTACCGGCTTGTTTATTCTGAGCAGTTCCCATATTGCTACATAATAAATGCTTAAATATGACAGAACCATTAAGCAGGCAACAGAAAGCCCAGTTGGTATTTCAGAATGTCAAGAGCACTTTGCCTCATAAGCCAGAACTCTCCCTGAAAGTTAAAGAGCTAGAAAAGCTGAGAGCACAAGAGATTCGGGTATGGTGGAACTTTACAACACTGGAAAACTATATCCAGCGGGAAATGATCCCAAGAGGGCTACGGATCAAGAAGATACCTACCACCATTTTTTCAGATGAGTTTACTGAGGAGTGGAATGGGATCCTCAATGCCTGCTCGCTCAAGCTTATGGCATTAATTGTCAAGTATAAGGATGTCAAAATGAAACATGGAAAGTATTAAATCAGATATGCAAGCTGCAATGGACTCCTCGCAATTTGAAGCCATATTGACACAAGTAGAAGCGAGCTCTGAAAAATTAGAAAACTCAATCATGGAGATGAAAAAATCCAAATTTCAGAGGGATCTTTCGGATTACGAGAACCATGTAGTATACGATTGGGCCCATAGAAAATCCGATTATCACACACCAAGATCCATTCTCAAACAAAGACCAGGCCAATTTCGGGGTGGTTCGTATCGAAGAAGAGTCAGCTTCAGGTCCATTAATTCAGGTTCCAATACGGACAGAAACTCGGACTCTGCAGATGATTCCTCCACAAATTTGTCTAATATGGAATCCCCTCCCCCATACCATCGTCCTAAGAAAAATAAAAATAACAAAAGGAATGCAAAAAACGCGGTCGCAGGGGAGGGAGGAAGCACCGAAGAAAGCGCCAGGAGGAAAACTCGGCAGAACCTGAACAGTTAAAGTCCAATAACATCGAGGGACTGGATGTGCTGAATTTGTCTTCGATCACGCTTAACCAGCAGCAAGAAAAAGTTTTGTCCCTAGGACTTAATTTTGGTTTATGCTCTAATTTTGAAGTTTTTTCCACCATAAAGGATATTAACAGGTTTGTCCGGTTGTTGACTCTTAAACGCCACTTTTTCAATACAGGTGAAGAACATGCTGAGGACACAGACCAGAATTCAATGTTTGATGTTAACTGTAAGATAAATGAATATAAAAATTTAATGTTCAGGGAACAAATGTCAGTTTTGGTCTTGCAAGAATTGCAGAATCAGTCTTTCCAATATACCGCCCAGACTGAGGGATCCCCTATTCTCTCTTGTCCTAACTCTGATTTCTATCCTATTTGCTCACATACTCCAGCGATGGACAGGTTCCAGTTGCTTGTAGAGAGGGATCTCAGAAATTTATCAATGAGTATATCCCCGGGCTCAAAATTTAGTAATCTCAATAGAGATGAGAATAGGGCATTAGAGGAGTTGAGAGGTAACCCAGAATTAGTCATAAAGATGGCGGACAAAGGGGGCACTGTTGTGTTAATGGACAAGAATGCTTACATTTTATGTATACAGGAAATGTTGTCCGACCCTATGACATATAAAAAATTGAAAAAAGATCCCACTATGGAATATAACATCCAATTGTCTTCTCTTTTAAATGAAGGTCTCAGCATCGGTGCGTTTAACCAAAAACAAGTAGATTATATCTTGGTAGAGCACCCCACAATGTCCATCATGTACGGGCTCCCGAAAATTCATAAAGATCGTGTTCATCCGCCTATGAGACCGATAGTCTCTGGCATGGGTTCTCTTTTGGAGAGGCTGTGCCAGTGGCTGGATGGTCTCTTAAAACCTTTGGTCGTTAAGTGTCCAGGCCATCTCATGGACACAAAAGAGGTCTTGGGGAGTTTGGCACATGTTAGTTGGGATAATGACATGTCTTGGCTTACATGTGATGTGGAAGCTTTATATTCCTGTATCCCCCACCAGGTAGCCTTATCAGCCCTCGGATTTCATCTCTGTAGGTTTACTGACTATACACAAGAATTTTCTGAATTTGTCATCATGGTAGCAGAATTTTTGATGACCCACAATTTTTTTTCTTTCAATCAGGTCATTTACCTCCAAATTAGGGGTGTTTCAATGGGGGCATAGTTCTCACCATCCCTGGCCAATTTGGTCATGGCATGGTGGGAACACTTATATATCTATGCCCCTGAAAACCCCTTTGTGGATTAGATTTTTTGGTATGGCAGATACATCGATGACCTCCTGTTTATCTGGAGGGGCGATGTATCTGCCATACCCATGTTCTTGTTTTTCATCAATAATAATGCCTTTAATCTTCGGTTTACCTGCACTGTGAATTCCGAGGTGATCCAGTTTTTGGATTGACCCAAACTGGGAAATCAGGATTCAGTATTGAGACTAGGACTCATCGCAAGGATACAGCTGGGAACACTATTCTCCATTCCAAAAGTTTCCACCCTAAACATGTTCATAAGGCCATACCTGTCGGGGAAATGATCAGGTCCAGAAGAAATTGCAGTAAGGATGATGATTATCAAGACGAATGCAAACAGATCCAAGACAGATTGTCCCGGCGGGGATACCCGAAATGGATGTTAAACCGAGCGCGTAACATCGCAGACTCTAAAGATAGAAATTCTCTAATATACCAGAACAAATCAAGGGGTGATCTAAATAAAAATAAAAAACGGAAAGGTAGACCTGACAAAAATCGGAAACCAGTTCTGGTGTTGGATCATACCCCGCAATTTTCTGATATTAAGAAGATTTGTTTAAAATATTTACCAATATTAATGGAGGATCCAATATTGGAGCAGGTTTATCTGATGGTTGTCGGGTTTAGTGTCCAGAAAAGCATTTTACGCTTGGTAATTTAGTGTCTCCGAATTTAATAGTGACCCGCAGACCACAACGTACATGGCTTGCGCAAAAAGGTTTTTACAAATGTGGGGGACATCCCTGTCGTATATGTGGTTATGTTTGTACCACTAAAACATTTACAGATAATCAAAACAGCAAGAATTACAACATAAAGAGCTTTATTAATTGTAATTCTAATCACATAGTGTATTTAGCCCAGTGTACAATTTGTAACCTGCAATATGTCGGAAGTACGTCCAGAAAAATCAAAGTGCGCTTCTTGGAGCACCTAAATGATATATCAAACGTATCAACTAGGAATAGATCTAATTTATCTAATCATTTTAGAGAAGTACATAATTCCGATCCCAGGGGCTCCAGATTATTGGTATAGAGAAAGTTTTAAAACTGACAAAGGGCGGTGATATTAAGTGAGTTCTACATGACAGAGAAGCCTTCTGGATTTTTACTTTGAATACATCAGTACCACAGGGTCTGAATTTGCGAAGGGAACTGATGTTTCATTATTAACAGGTATCTCTTATAACATAGATATATCCTTGTGGGAGACCTTTACATGCCAACTCTGCTTATCTTCATTTTATTTTTCATTTTATTATTTTTTGACTTTTCTCTTTTTTGCTTTTCTCGTCTTTTTTGTATTTTATTTTACCTTATTTTGGTTTTGATTCAGTTGTCAAATATTTATATGTTGCATATTATTGTGCTACAATATTCTATAGGAGTTCAGTAAAATTTATATTTATATTCATAATTTATGTTTATTTACTTTTTCCAGTTTTTCTTTATTCAGGGAGAATTTTTGTATTCCTGTTTGTCGCGCTCAGCATTTAGGAGTCTCCTCTCCCAATACATGTTGCCGTAAGTTTATCATAGATTAATTATAGTTCAATTCCAGTATGTCCAGAATCTGCATGTAATCTATTATATGTATCATTTTATATTTCTATGTTCCGGATTTATTATTAGTGGTTCAGAATTCTATGGCGCTCTTACGTGTGCTCGAAATCACATTGCACTTTCAGTTTTGTTTATATGCTATTTTGATATTTGTCCTATTCCGGACTCTATAGCACTATTGTGCATATCCGGAACCAGATTATCATCTTTTGTAATTAATTTTCATTTATTCCCTGTATTTAAGTATGTCCAGGTTTGTATTGCGCCTATAGTCATGTTTTTCATGTAATCCCGGAAGCTGTCATTCTCGGGACCCCATAACGCTAATGCGCATGTCCGGAACTGTACTACGCTGGTATCATGTGTGTCTTTGCGTTTCCACGTGTTCCCGGAAGTTGTCGTGCAACTGGGGCGGACCTATTGTGGTCACCGCCGGTACCGGATGTTGTAATGTTTATATACACGCTTGGCAACATGTTTTATCTCCAGCCGTCCCTATTGGTGGCGTGGAAGATTGGAACTCCCACATGCAGAGATGACGACACTCAGGTAATTAACCAATGTTTTTATTGTGTAGGGTAAAATAAGTTATGGTTTGTCAAATTATATCAGTATGCTATGATTAAGGGTGAACAGACACCTGAAACGCGTTAGCCGTTTCTCATGCCTTGAGGACTCAGTATGCCTATGGGAATGCTCGCATTTTAATTGCTTTATCAATAAAGGAATCAAGTTTTATGCCATACGTGCTTGGTGGTTATCGCTGCATCACACAGCCTTTTCAAGAATTTTGATCACGTCTTGGACTCTGGACGGATGCGAGCTGATTCCACCATTACATCTGGATTGTTTTTTGGGGTGAGCTGACCATTTTCTTGCTTTACTGTGCTATAGGGGGCATCTACCTGGCTGTAAGGGGCAATACCTGGCTATAAGGGGCACTACCTGGCTATAGGGGGGGGCAACAACCTGGCTAGTGGGGGCAGCTATCTGGCTAAAGGGGGCTTCTACCTGGCTAAAGGGGGCAACAACCTGGATAGAGGGGGCAACAACCTGGCAATAGGGAGCATCTACCTGGTTAATGTGGGCAACAACCTGGCTAGAGGGGGCAGCTAACTGGTTATAAAGGGCTACTACCTGGCTATAGGGGGCTACTACCTGGCTAGAGGGGGCAGCTACCTGATTATAAAGGGCTACTACCTGGCTACAGGGACCATCTACCCGGCTACAGGGGGCTACTACCTGGCTACAGGGTTCAAATAACTACCTACAGGGGCCTATATAACTACATAATAGGGGCCTATATTTCTACTTGTTGGGAGGCCTATATAACTATCTATCTACTTAATAGGGGACCGAGATACCTACCTATTGGGGGACCTATAACTCTACCTACCTAATGGGCACTATACACCTACCTAATTGTACCTACATACTGTCTTAGGTAATTTATCTACTTTCTATATTGGTATACAAAACAAGACTAAAATTTGGTGCACACATGGGAGCCCCGTTTGGGGGCACTTTTACTGTTTGGGGCACAAGGTCATTATTGCCATTTGGGGCCCTACAGATGGGGAGTTTGTATAGAGATAGGAATTGGTAGAAAAGTGCTGATAAAGTGAGAAGTCTAAGATGTTTGTTTTGTAACCTCTACAGTGAAGAGTTGTGGCCGGAAGAAGACGTCATGGAGATCTGGGTCCGGATGGATGGAGAAGAAGAAGAGAAAGAGAACAACCCTTCAGAGACATCTCCTTTAAGTGCTTGGATGTAACTTTACTTACATGTCTGCATAGCCTGGGTACACTGGTGTCTACCACTGTATGGTCACAGTATGGTGGTATATACATTCTGTAGAGCTTGTGTACACTGCTGTTTACCATTGTATGGTCACAGTATGGTGGTATATACAGTCTGTAGAGCCTGTGTGCACTGGTGTCTACCACTGTATGGTCACTGTATGGATGTATATACAGACTGCAGAGCCTGTGTACACTGATATCTACCACTGTATGGTCATGTATGGTGGTATATACAGTCTGTAGAGCCTGTGTGCACTGGTGTCTACCACTGTATGGTCACTGTATGGTGGTATATACAGTCTGCAGAGCCTGTGTGCACTGGTGTCTACCACTATATGGTCACTGTATGGTGGTATATACAGTCTGCAGAGCCTGTGTGCACTGGTGTCTACCACTGTATGGTCACTGTATGGTGGTATATACAGTCTGTAGAGCCTGTGTACACTGATATCTACCACTGTATGGTCACTGTATGGTAGAAATATTGATTTTAATGTAATGGTTTAGGCCCAGGCACAGTTTGGCGGTATCTCCAAGCTCTCCTGGATGCTGAATAGACTATCCAACAGTCCAGGAAAGCTGAGTGATGCCAAAACCCTAATTTAGCTTTCTTCCACAGCCGTTACACAGTTAGGTTGAGTGGGTGTGGCCTTTTTGAAGGGGACGTGACTCACCAACAAGATGGGCATGGTCATGCAAATTTTTGTTTCTCCCACTTTCCCACTTTCAAAAGGTGCATTGTGCAATCGAGGCGCATAGTGTATCAATGCTAGTGTATGTAATGTGTCTCGACAGCCTCATTGTGTTATGGAGGCGCACAGGGTATCATTGCCATTATATTTACTGCACCTTTTTAGGCGCATTACAATGTGTCGTGCCCGGCGTATAACACGTCTACTTTTGGTATATGACAGTTCATTTCTATTGAGTAATATGGCATCAAAAGTTTATTTTGGCGCAAAGTACACCAAAACTATGGCGCATTCATATTGGGACATGTCGCCCTTAGTGTGCAACTGTGAACCCTGCGGACATTCAAAAGCGTACTAGATGTCAGCTGACCGACGTATAAAGTTAAGGGGCGGTCGATATCAGTGAACCTTCATTTCCGTGCAGAGGTAAAAGGGGCTCTCCACAATGGCAGCCCCTCTTCGTATGCTGTGTTAGAGTATATGGAGATTACAGAGGGGCTCTCCAGATTGCAGGGGCAAGTGCAGGATGTTTAATAAGAATGATCCAACTCTGTTTTTTTAGACCAATAAAAAAAGCTAAATAAGCCAAAAACAAACACATAAACTGCAGCAAAACAAGTAAATTATAAGTATAATACATACCATGAAAAGCAACACACAAATAGCAGAGAATATTCTGATGAAATATACATAAAATAAACATACCTAAGCGCTCATTCATAGATAAGGCACAAGAGGGCAGCAAGTCACAATAAGGAGAATGTACAAGCCTGACACAGGAAGCAATAATACAGCACAATATACGTGATAGTAAATAATAAAATAATATTAACTACTCTACATTGTTTTGCCTTCAATGAGGCAGTTTAGGTGTTGACATCAAAGCATCATTAAGTGATATCTCTAATTAATAAATTCATAGTCACGTACAATGCAGGTGCAGGCTTATGTGCAATATGTGCCAACAATATACACAGTTGAGTCACATTATTATGACCACTTGCTACTTTAAACTTCAGTAATGCATAACTCATGAAGGAAGACATGTGTGGTGAGCGGGTTTTGTGGATGAATATTGGCTTTCGGGTCAAGAGTGGAGGTATCTGTGAAGCTGCGCTGTTTGTGAATTGCTCGGTGCTGAAAGTTTATTGTGAGAAAGCAAACGGCGCCATTGCAAATAAATGACGTGAAGACTGCGAAGCATCACGTGTCATTGATGTGAGAGGTGACCGTCAGCTGTGAAAGGGGGGACAGACATACTACTGTGGAGCAGCTAGCTGACGAAATGAACCAGGGGCGACCAGATGTGTGTCTAACACAACAGTTCATTGAACCCTACTGTGTATTGGGCAGATAGATGTCATTGCACCTCTGCTAACCCTACTGTGTATGGGCCCCGGAGCAGACGGATGTTATTGCTCCTCTGCTAACCCTACTGTGTATGGGGCCCCAGAGCAGACGGATGTCACTGCACCTCTGTTAACCCTACTGTGTATGGGCCCCGGAGCAGACGGATGTCACTGCACCTCTGCTAACCCAACTGTGTATGGACCCTGGAGCAGACGGATGTCACTGCACCTCTGCTAACCCTACTGTGTATGGGGCCTCAGAGCAGATGGATGTCAATCACCTGTTCTAACCCTACTGTGTATGGGGCCTCAGAGCAGACAGATGTCACTGCACCTCTGTTAACCCTACTGTGTATGGGGCCCCGGAGCAGACGGATGTCACTGCACCTCTGCTAACCCTACTGTGGATGGGGCCCGGAGCGGATGTCACTGCAACTCTGCTAACCCTACTGTGTATGGGGCCCGGAGCGGATGTCACTGCACCTCTGCTAACCCTACTGTGTATGGGGCCCAGAGCAGATGGATGTCACTGCACCTCTGCTAACCTACTGTGTATGGGGCCCCAGAGCAGACAGATGTCACTGCACCTCTGCTAAACCTACTGGGTATGGGGCCCCAGAGCAGACAGATGTCACTGCACCTCTGCTAACCCTACTGTGTATGGAGCCCCGGAGCAGACGGATGTCACTGCACCTCTGCTAACCCTACTGTGTATAAAAATCTACAAATCTGTTGCCTTATACCCTGGCCAACAGAAACATAGTAAAAACTGTACAACTAGGAAAAGTGTAACGAGAGTAAATAGCGCAAACACTGCCTATAGTAAAATAATATTTTATTTAAAAAAAGAACTACGCGTTTTGTGCTAGTGGCACTTCATCAGATTCATACATCACTGAAGACTCATTTTACTTAAAGGGGTTTTGCCATGATGTAATGTTGACGTGGGATTCTCCAAAATGGGTATTTAATCACTTTTCTAAATATATGTGACTACAAAAATTGCAGCCTGAGAGAGCTACAGGTTGCCTTACCTGCCCTTAGTTACTTAAAAGTTTCTATTAGATACGACCTGACAAGAGCTGCTGGCCGGGCTTGTGCAGAGCACACTTCTTATCTGATGAGAGGGAGCGTGAAGAAGCTTTCAAGGCACCGGGTAGAAATATGTTGTCTTTTGTATACCGAATCCACTAGTTGTAGTGTGATTATCTGAGTAGATCCCTGCTTTACCTGATGACAGAGAACATGAAGAAGTTCTCAAGCTGCTGTGGAGAAAGCTGTTGTCTTTTGTATACAGAATCCACTAGTTATAGTTTGATTATTTGAGTGAACATTTCACACGATCCCTTATGCATGGCTCTGTGCTCTGGCTGTGTCTCTCGCTCTCTCAGCTCAGCATGGCTTTGTTTACATTTGCTTCTTAGCAGATAAGGCACGTCCTGGCAAAACCCCTTTAAATAATTGTATGATCACCCCGTCATTACCATTCATTTCCATAAAATCCATATTTGCATATAAATATAAATATACCAAAAAATATATTACTTTAGGCGACATTCCTTTTAAGATATTTTCTAAAAAAATGAAAAAGCATTATTAGTCTAAAGCTACAATTTTAGATTCCTTGAAGTATTCCATTTCACTTTACAACCACTAGATGGCGAACACATTCCTTATTTAAAAAACAGTTTTGTTGCAACAAACGAATATTATTCTGCTATCGTGGCTGCAGATACTCCAAAGAAACATATAATTTTTTTTATAATGGACTACAATTATAGACTACAATTATAGATACTTCCACATTCCAACATCAGGAAGGAGAACCTTAAATCTCGTAAGACAATGTCTTGGAGGTTCGTCGAGCACAGAAATAACATTCATCACTACTAACCTGGATGAGTACAAAATAACAAAAAGCTTCAAATATCGATATCCCTTATTTTCCTCTATCAAACTATCCCTTATGATTTCTGTCGCTTCATTGAGACCCCAAGGAGATAGGCTTTAGATCGTATACAGTGATGGAAATAATTATTCGATCCCTTGCTGATTTGTAGGTTTGCCCACTGACAAAGCCATGAACAGTCTATAATTTTAAGGGTAGGTTAGTTTTAACATTGAGAGAGAGAATATCCAAAATAAAATCCAGAAAATCACCTTGTATAAATTATATAAATTTATTTGTATTTTGCTGAGAGAAATAAGTATTTGATCCCCTACCAACCATTAAGAGTTCTGGCTCCTACAGACCAGTTAGACCAGTGTTTCTCAACTCCAGTCCTCAAGACCCACCAACAGGTCATGTTTTCATGATATCCTATAGAATGCACTGACAATAATTATATCACCTGTGCAAAACTGAGGAAATCCTGAAAACGTGACCTGTTGCTGAGTCTTGAGGACTGGAGTTGAGAAACACTGCGTTAGATGCTACTAATCAACTCGTTACCTACATTAAAGATAGCTGTCTTAAATAGTCACCTTTATAAAAGACTCCTGTCCACAGACTCAATTAATCAGTCAGTCTCTAACCTCTACAACATGGGCAAGACCAAAGAGCTTTCTAAGGATGACAGGGACAAGATCTTAGACCTGCATAAAGCTGGAATGGGCTACAAAACCATAAGTAAGACGCTAGGTGAGAAGGAGACAACTGTTGGTGCAATAGTAAGAAAATGTGTTAACCTACTCTTAAAATTATAGACTGTTCATGTCTTTGTCAGTGGGCAAACTTACACAATCAGCAAGGGATCAAATACTTATTTCCTTCACTGTAGATCCAAAACATCTCTTTCTTACCAAGTGCCTCAAGGGGTATAAAATCTATAGGCATCACCTTTACTTTTTTATCATTGGCCCCATGTGCTTCTGCTTAATGATGAGATACACAATGTAATACGAATCTTTTCTGGATAATATAGCTGTGATTTTTAATATGTTTCTGTGATTTTTGTGTTGTTCTACCTATCTACTGAAACACAACTCTCAATTAGAAAGGTCCAGAACTAAATCCTTAATCACTGAAAAAATTAACCTTTTTTAAAACTTAATATTTATTTATTACCCCCAAAATTCACGTCATTAGACATAAAGAATGACAAAAACATAGCAAATTTTTTTTCACCCTAAACAAACAAAAAAGCAAAACAGGCTGAAATACAATAGGTACTTGCTAGGCCTTGGCCCATGGGACAGCACTCTAAAAATAGAGCAATGAGTACTTCACTATGTACATCTGCGAATACAGAAGAATAGTGTCTATGTTTTTATATTCCTACTCACCCCCTCTTCAATTTCCCAGATTGAGTGTCTTCCATTTTTCATTCCAGAGCCGTATCTCTTACTGCAGGAGTAATTTTTAAGGGACTCCACCCTGCACTAAGTGGCAACGGCTTTACTTTAACTTACCCCTAAAAAAACGTTTGTCCCAAGCTGATACACCCTATTAAATCCCTAAATGGGGTTACCGCCCCAAAAAGGTCGACTCCGCAGTTCCTAGCCTATTATTCCCTAGTGTTAACCCTAATCTCATTAAGCTTTCTCAATGTGGGGGTAATGCAGAACTGAACACCAATTATGACAGACGTTTAAAGAGACCCAAACTAACAGTTTTTTTTATACTATAGCCCACTGAAGAGTTCTTATTTGAGAATGAAACGCGTATGATAAGACAAAGTAACTGTAATGGGTTTAAATGTTATTTTTGTGGAGATATTACAGTACTAGTTTCACTGTGGATAATAAAACAATCTTACCAGCTTCCGGCAGCATTTTGACAAGGTCTTTTGCGTTTGTTCTTGGGTTGATATGCACATGTCGGACCAAAGCCCGTTCATGTCTGAAACACAGAACCCGTCTCCTTCCTGAGCGGTATGATGGCTGGACATTCCCATCTTGTTTGTACTTGCATATAATTGTTTGTACAGATGAACAAGGCACTTCAGGTATCTGGAAATTGCCCCCAAGGATGATCCAGACTTGTGCAAGTTCACAATTCTCTTCCTGATATCTTGGCTGATTTCTTTAGACTTTCCCATGATGTTACATACAGAAGCAGTGTGTTTATGTGAATTAAAATACATCCACAGATGTGTTTCTGATAAACTCAGATGTTGCCAATAAACCTATCAGAAGCTTCCAAAGACATGACATCACTGTCCCAAATTGTTTAAAGGCATAGTAATCCTATTGTATGTAAACGTTTGACTTTGCACAAAGTAATAAAAATGCCTTAAAAAATTCTCTCTCATTATTCTGGCATTTGGCAAATGTAAATAATAAAGCGGGGAAGGTTTATTCTGATTTCATGTCAGATAGTGAGAAAAACCTGCAGATGTGTCTTTTTATATTGTGTATGGAAACTTCTGGTTTCAACTGTATATAAACGCCATAAAAATAAAAATGTCCTAATTATCCTAGAGGTGCCTCTCAGTAGATGTAGCATTAGCTATCATTGCTTTTGAGCGTGATTCGGCCAACAATACGGACAATTAATTCATAACATTATTTTTGTCCAAATTCTCCAGAGATGAGGAACCCTCATGTAGATGCCCCTGTATAAGAGGCACACCGGATATGGTGCCTACAAGATATCTTGATAAGATAGTAGCTCCAAGATCCAGTAGGTGCTCCTTAAATTTCGAGGCCTGTGGTGGAGTCAAATACTAAGGCCACATATTGTATATTTTGAGAAAAAAAGCAGATTCTGGTAATTTAACATTGAGCTGTGTTTCTTTGTTAACATATACTAAATCCCATAAAATAATGGAATACAATTGAAAATCTGCAAATTAAAAAAAAAAAAAATAAATTGTGAAATTTCACCTCCACTTTCCTTTAATTCCTGTAGAACACCTGAAGAGTTGACAGTGCTGTTTTAAATACCCTGAGGGGTGTAGTTTCTTAAATCGGGTGATCTTTGGGCGTGTTTAACATACAGGCCCCTCAATTCCATACAGGCCCCTAAAAATAGTTGTGTTGTTATCCAAATTGTAAGACTCCGAGGTCCTTAAAATTTATAGTTATGCACTTTTTTTGTGTGGTATAACCATCTTTTTTATTTTAGACTTTGAAAATGGTCAATTTTCACATTTTTTTTTTTAAGTTTTGATATTTTTCACAAATAACCAAGGACTGTATGAACCAATATTTATTACTACCTTAAAGCACAATGTGTCCAGAAAACATAGGGCCTGATTTATCAAAACTGTCTAACAGTAAGAATGTCTTAGTTGCCCATAGCAACCAATCAGGGCTTAGCTTTTATTTTTGAAACAGCTGTGGAGAAATGAAAGCTAAGCCCTGATTGGTTGCCATGGGCAACTAAGACATTCTTACTGTTAGACAGTTTTGATAAATCAGGCCCACAATCTTTAAATCACATGGAAAGATGTAAGTATTAATAAGTTATTACCACAAAAAGTGACACGTGTTAGATTTAAAAAAAAATAAGACTCATAAAATTAAAACAGGCTGCAGCAGTAAGGGGTTAAGTAGGTAAAATCCCCATTAGGTAAATAGATAGGACCCCATTATGCAGGCCAGCCCCTTATAAGGTAGGCATACATTAGATAAGAAGGTTGATATATATTCATTAGCATAAGTACCTCCACCTTCCCCCCATAGTAGGCAGGTAGTTCCCTTTTTAGCTAGGTAGGAATATATTACTCCTCAATAGGTAGGAAGGTATATGGGCCCTCTCAGTAGGTAGGTAGATATATAAGGCCCCCAGTAGGTAGTAATATAGGCCCTCCAGTACCTATCTAGGTATGTAGGGCTCCTTGGTAGGTAGGTAGGTAGGTAGGTAGGTATAGAGGCCCACCAGTAGGTAGGTAGGTATATAGGCCCTCTAGTATACAGATAGGTAGATAGATAACATGAAGTAGGTAAGTAGGTATATAGGTCCCCCAGTAAGGCGGTAGTTATATTGCGTCCCAGTAGGTAGGTATGTATGTAAAGCCCCAGTATGTAGCTAGGTATATAGGCTCCCACCAGTAGGTAGCTAGGTAATTAGGGCCCCAAATAGGTAGGCAGGCATACAGGGTCTCCGATTAAAAAGAAAAAATAATATCTCTTCCCGATTCCCGACTGAACACCACTTCTTGACTCTGGAGTGGGTGGCGTGACGTTATCACGCCGCCTACTTCGAGGCGATATTCCCGACATCTTCTAGGCAATACGCACTGTCAGTACTATTGGTCACAATGGCTGGTAATCATAGAGGGATTGTGACTGGCACTATGGCTAATACTATTGGTCACTATGCATGTTATCATAGAGGTACTGTGACTGGCAATGTGGCTAGTACTAATGGTAACTATGGCCTATTATTATAGAGGAACTGTGATGGCACTATGGCTAGTATTGATTGTCAAAATGGCTGGTAATCATAGAGCTACTGTGACTGGCCCTATGGCTACTACTATTGGTCACTACAATTGGTGATCATAGAGGTACTATGGCACTATGACTAATACTAATAGTCACTATAGCTTGTAATGACACAGGTACTGTGGCTGGCACTATGGCTAATGCTTATAGTATTTGGGTGGAATCATAGAACCTGGGTCAGCATATGGGTGGACTCATGGGTGAAGGGTTTGGGTGGTTCGGGGGGACCCCCACAAGCGTGTAGTTAAGCCAAGCCAGGGAGCGGAGTCTAAGTAGCCCCCGGTTTTCACCAAGCCTGCTACCAGGTCGCTACCCCTGACGGGACTTGCTTGCGATGGCGGCCGGGGTATGGCGTGGTACAAATTCGTAATCCAGGGGCGTAGTCGGGGGACAGGCAGAAGGTAGGGCGGCGGCTGAGGTTCGTGGTAGAGATGGGAGAAGGTCGGGGGCAGGCGGCAAACAGGAAAGGTCGGGAAAAAGTAGGGGAACGGACTGGTAACGGGAAAATAAATACGGACTCCAACACTCTTAAAGAACTGAAGCACACCAACAAATGGCGAGAGTGTGGGGGCGTATTTTTATTAGGACCACCAAAAAATAACTAATTAATGGTGCGCGGGCCCCTTTAAACCAGTCCAGCCATCGTGCGCGCCCCCAAAACAGGGGGTTGCGCGGGGCAGGGACAGGCAGGAGGGGCGTTCACAGGAGCTGGACAGGAAAGGGAAAACTGACGCAGGGACGGGAGCGGGGCATGGAGCGGGGAGCCGCGGCACGGTGCCGACCCCCTGCGGGGAGGGGGGGGCCGCGGGGCCCCGCACACCCGCGCCAGCCCCTAGGGCAGTATCCCCCCCCCCCCCTTGGTTCACCCTTTTTTTAAGGAACTTGGAAAAATTTCAGGTGACAGGTTGCCCAGGTTCCCACGAACGCTCCCCCGGGGCCAAAACCCTTCCATCAATCAGAAAAACCCCCCCCTCAATGTCTTCCCCGCAGCACCTCCTTGCCCCAAAAGATGTTATCAGAGTTGGCCACGGGAAAAAGGCGAGACAGTTTCCACGGGAGAAGGTTTCAGCCCCACGGGGCTTGAGGGGAAACATGGAAGGCGTTGGGATACGCAGAGGGGGGAGGCAAGCGGAGCTTGTAGGACCCCGGGTTCAGTTTGAAGAACAAAAAAAAGGGCCCCAGATACTTAGGCCAAAAATTATAACAGGGACCTTGAAGCAGATGTTTTTGGCGGAAAACCCAAACTCTATCCCTGGTTAAAAAAACAGGGTCTACGGTTTACCTGTTGGCCTGGTTTTGGTGCGGTGGGGGCCCCGTAAAAGGGGGCCTGACGCTGGTTTGCCAGAGTCCCCTTGATGTCACGGCACCGGGGCATCCACAGCGGGGAACTGACACGAGGTAGCCGAGGGAGGGGTGGGGCGGAGATGTAGCCCCAACCCACAAAAAAGGGAGGCCCCCACCCCGTTGGGGTTCTAGGAATTTAAGAGTTTTCTCCCCAGGGGGGAGTCAGACCAATTATCCGACGGGGGGGGAAACAAAATGTCGTGGTAGGTCCAAACATTTGGTTAACCCCCCTACCTGCCCGTTAGTTGAGATTGGTATGAGAAGGAGAAGTAAAAGTGAATCTGCATCTGCCCACATAGAGCCTCCAGAACTCGAACAAAAAATGGACCCCCCTTGAGACGATATGCAAACGAAAGGCCGTGCAATTTAAAAATGGGTGGAAAAAAATGCTGGGCCAGCTGTGGAGTAGGGGTAAAACCCCGGGGGGTGGAAAAAAAGTGGGGCCATTTTTGAAAATCTGTCACCACCCGTTGACAGTGTTTCCAGAGGAGGCTGGGGGGGTCAGTAACAAAAACCATGGCTATATGGGACGAGGCTTTCTGGTTCCGGGAGAGGTGAAGCAGGCCCGCGGTCTAAAAAGAGCACTTTATTGCGGGCAAAGAGGTAAAGGCCAGGACAAAGTCTTAACATCTCAGCGAGAGTGGGCCACCAATTTTAATAATGAGAGATTATTGGAGATTTATGGGTTCCGGGTGAACACTGTTCGGAGGCATGACCCCCCTTCGGAAGAGGCCGCATGGCAGGGGCGGGGTAGGTTTCCCAGGAGGGAGATGTTGAAGTCCAGGAAAGCCACATGAGGGCCCTTCAGAGGAATTTTGTGGGCAGAGGCGGCTCTAGGCCCACCCTGTCTAGGTCTAGAGAGGGCGTCCCCCCTGACGTTTTTTTCGGCTGGCGGAAAAAAGAAGGGGAAGTTTAAAACGGGCGAAGAAGAGTGACCCCGGGCTTTCCGAGGGTTCAAACGTGAGCGACTGGAGATACAAAAGATTTTTTGTGATCGGTGAAATCTCAAAGGGATGGTGGCCCCTCCAAAGTGTCGCCATTTTCTAGGGGGCTATTTATGGCCAGTGCCCGATCACCGATAGTGTAAAATTTTGTTCAGCAGGGGTTTGGGGCTTGGAGGAACCCCCAGGTCCCATCTCCCCCGGGAGGCTTTTGAAGAAGGGCAGCACCGGCCCTACTGAGGAGGCTCCATTTTTAGACAAATGGGGCTGTCTGTCTGGGCGAGACAGAACAGGAGCTGAAGCAAAAACCTTTAAGACAATTAACTTCTTGGGTTCGGGGGCCAGGGTTTGGGGTTAGCATTCTTTTTTGGTGAGGGGGTACCATGGGGCCACCAGGTGGGGAATTGCGGGACGAATGCCGGGGGAATAGTTTGCGAACCCCCAAAAAACGTGGTGGAGCAGGACCCCCCGGTTTTGGGGCCCGAGGACCCTGAAAGCTTGGGGGGGGTCCCTCTGGAGACCCGATCCGAAAAGATGACCCCAGAAGGGCAACAGGGTGTTTAAAAAAGGCATTTTTTCCATTTGGCATAGAGCTGGGGGGGGTACGGGGACGTCTGAGCACCTGGCGGACGTGGTATGCATGATCTCTAGATCTGGAGGAAGATTAAGATGTCGCCGATAGATATAACGCAGCTAGAGCAGGTTTCGGAAAAAAATTTGGTGAATTTTGGAACACGCCGGAGGTTGCAGAGGCCGAACGGCATACAATTTCGAAGTGGCCATCAAATATTAAAGGCCCTCTTCCATTCGTTGCCCCCTTCCCCAATAGAAAGGTTGTACCCAAACCCCCTAGATCCAATTTGGCCCAAAAAAAATTGCGCCCCCCTAGGCGATCAAACAGCTCCAGATCAAAAACAGGGGGGTACGATTTTTTATGGTGATTTTATTTAGTCCACGTAATGGGAGTTCCCTCTTTCTTTTCGCAAAAAAAGAATCGGGTCCCGCAGGAGAGGAAGGGGTTGGATAAGCCCTTACGGGTTCTCCCGATGTCTCAGACATGCCTTGGTTTCCCCGGGGCAGAAAAAGGGAGACTTGATCGGGGGGGAGTAGTACCGGGTTTCAGGGCATAGGGACAGTCGAAGGGCTGGTCGGAGAAAGAGTTTGGCCCGTCTTTCGGGAAAAAACGTCGGCTAGATCCTGGGATGGTGTGGGCAGAGACACGGCAGGGGCTTCGTAGGCTTTGCAGAGGCGGGGCCCGTTAGTGCAGGACAGTAGTACCGGAAGGACTCGGGCAGTGGCACGCCGGACCCAAACCGGACAATCTTCGCCCGTTGTTCCAGTCTAGGACCACGAGCATGCTCCAGCCAACCAAGGAAGGCCCAGGAGGATTTCTGAAGACGAGGCAGAAACGTGGGAGGGAGGAGTTTCGCAGTCTCCTTGTGTAGAGCGCCTATCGCAAGGTGTGAGGGGCGCAGTGCAGAACCGAATAGCATCCTTGATGCACTCGCCACTGAACAGAGGAGACAAAACTTGGGTTTTGCAGAGGGGGTCACCGAGAGACGAAACTTGGAGAACCAGCGCGTGGCTGATAAAAATTACAGGTGACCCCGAGTCCAATGGAAGGGGCAGTGGCTTGAAAGGTGCTGTCCGGAGCGAGGTCAGTGTACAGGACGGTCAGACGGGGTGATGGGAGGCGCACTGACACCTAGGGATGACTCTCCTGCGTGCCCTAGGTTGCAAGAGTTTCCCGGGCGCCCGGACAGTCCTCAATGGAAGTGGCCCAGAGACCGCCACAATAGAAAACCATAGCTGCCTCAGACGACGCTTTGTGTGAGCGTTCCATCCTGGTAAGTGAGCCTTTTGACCTGCATGGGTTTCGTCCTCATGGAACCATTGGGCGGAGGGAAAAGTGGAGGTCGTTGAATGATTTGAAAAACGGGGAGCTAGTCGAGGTATGCCGGTCGTGGTCGGGTGACCTCCCGTGGAGGCGGAGCTCTTGTTGTCTCTAGGCAAAGCGTATGTCGATCTCGGGTGGCCAACCGAATCAGTTGTCAGAGAGGATGGCACCAGAGAGGATGGCAGTTGTCCACCGCGGAGCTCATCTTTAATGTAATGCGCCCCGAAAGGCCTTGCCAGAAGGTTCGCCACCAAGCTCATTGTTCCGTCCAGTTCAGAGGCTGTAGGGTGCGTGAACTGCTCGGAGTAAGTGACCCACAGTGGCAGTCGCCCTGACTGAGACGAAGCAGAGCTGCAGCGCGGAGGAGGAGGTGCAGCCAGTTTCCTCGGAAACGGTTCAGGAAGACCCTGGAGGAAGGCTTGCAGATTAGCCGTCAGTGGATCCTCCTCGTCCCATAGCGGAGTGGCCCAGGCCAGAGCTTCGCCCGTGAGGAGGCTAATTATGTTAGACGCCACCTTAGCTGCTCTGTAGGAAAATTGATTGCACCAAATCACGATATGGATGGAGATCATTGGGCTGAAGAAGCCTAGCCAATTCCTTGGGGTCCCCATCATAGCGGAGAGGGGAGCGGCAGATGTAGCGACAGGTCCCGGTTGCAGGAGCAGGGTTAGCGCCATGGCTGCAGGCGCAGACTGGCGCTGGCGAGGAGGCGGCAGCTGCGCAGGCGGAGGGTAGACGGAACAGGCGTCTGACGGTCCCGGAGTTCGGGGGCGAGGTTACTCTGCCGGAATCCATGGCCCAGTTTGTACTGTAAGGTTCGGTGGATTCGCTGGACCACCGCAAGCGATGATAGTTAAGCCACTGCCAGGGAGAAGGAGTCAAAGTAGCACCCGGCTATTCACCAGAAGGCCCGCCGCAAAGCGGGATGGAATTGCTGCGGCGTGAGGGCTACCAGGGTCGCTACCCCCTGACCTGACTTGACTTGCGCTGGCGGCAGGGGCTAGGGTATGGCGTGGTAAATAAATCGTAATTCCAGAGGCCGTAGTCGGGGACAGGCAGAAAGGTCAGGGCAGGGGCTGGGTTCGGGTAGAGAGGGCGGAAGGTCAGGGCAGGGGGGAAAAAGGGCAAGGTCGGAAACGTAGCGGACGGACTGGTACAGGGTAATCAATACGGACCCCAAACCTCTTAAAGAACTGAACGACCCCAAAAACAAACGGAGAGAGTGCTGGGGGGTATTCCCTTATATAGGATAGTGGCCGACAATAACTAATTATGGGCGCTGGCCTTTAAATCCTTTCCAGCCGTCTCGCGCGCCCTAAGAGCGGGTACGCGGCGGACCCGGGAAAAGTCAGGGCGGCGTTCAAGGAGCGTGGTGGGTAAGAGAACTGGCGCCGGGAACTGGGCGAGGGGCATGGCGCGGGAAAACCCGGGCCCCCGCGCCCCCCCCTGACAATGGGTTGATAGTGCTTTTGGCCCAGCAAGTTGTACAAGTTTGACTGTGTTTTACAATGACGTGTATTTATTGGAGGAGCACTGTGGTAGGAATGTATTGGCATGATTGAATGGAGGCACTTTGGCATAATACTTTTGCAGGTACTGTGACATAGCAGTACTATGAGAGCTCTGTTATGGGTTTTTTATAGATCACTGGCTGACAATTGATGCCTGTGGCGCATCTTAGTGTTATCATGACTATGGTATCTCCTGCTTTTTGAAAATGAAAAAGCAGGAGATACGCGCCGCGGCAAAAAATTTTCATGGACCCGCCCCTCTTGCGGTATACCACGCCCCCATCAAAAAGCCACCCCCTCCACTAACTGCATAACGGTTTGGGAAAAAAGCCCGGGAGATGCCCCTTTTAGCAGGTAGTAACCCCCCAAAAAGCAGGTAGTGCCCTTACAGGCAGGTAGATGCCCCCTTGTAGCCAAATGTTGCCCCTCTTAGCCCGGTAGGTGCCCCCCTTTGTTAGCCGGTAGGTGCCCCCCTTTGTTAGCCAGGTGGTGCCCCCTTGTTTCCCGGTAAGCCCCCTCTTTGCCCGGTAGATGCCCCTCTGTTGCCCGGGAGTGCCCCCATTTTTGCCAGGTGATGCCCCCTCTGTTGCCAGGTAGATGCCCCTCTGTTGCCAGGTAGTGCCCCATTGTTGCAGGTAGTGCCCCCATTGTTGCCAGGTAGATGCCCCCTCTGTTGCCAGGTAGATGCCCCCTCTGTTGCCAGGTAGTGCCCCCATTGTTGCCAGGTGATGTCCCCTCTGTTGCCAGGTAGATGTCCCCAATGTTGCCAGGTAGATGTCCCCATTGTTGCCAGGTAGATGCCCCATTTGTTGCCAGGTAGATGTCCCCATTGTTGCCAGGTAGATGTCCCCATTGTTGCCAGGTAGATGCCCCTCTGTTGCCAGGTAGATGTCCCCATTGTTGCCAGGTAGATGTTCCCTCTGTTGCCAGGTAGATGCCCCCTCTGTTGCCAGGTAGATGCCCCCTCTGTTGCCAGGTAGATGTCCCCTCTGTTGCCAGGTAGATGCCCCCATTGTTGCCAGGCAGGGCCCCCATATAGTAATAAAAATAAAAATTAAAATCCATTCCCTCCCAGGCCCCTGAGCAGGGCCCCGCTCCCGCCGTCCCCTCGCGGCGCGGGGGAAGTGAGAGCAGCCGCCGTCACTCCCCTGCGGCCCGGCATTTCCCCCGCGCCGTTGCCCCTGTATGTGCGGGCGCACACCCGGCGCGGACTACGGGGGAGGAGGGAGCGCTCCCCCTGCCTCCTCCCTGACAGCGAGACTTGGGCGGGTGAAGCGGGCGCGCGGCCGCTTTCCCCGCCTGTAGGAGGGCCCGGCGGCGAAAGAGTAGGCACTCCCTACCTGGCCGCGGCCTTTAAAAGACCCCCAGGCCTGCTGGCGGCGGGGGAATGCCAACTCCCGGGAGGGCGGGAGGGGACCCCAAATAGCGAGACCCCCCTGGGAGGGAGGGAGAGTTGGCATGTATGTACTATCATGGTGGACAGGTTTAACTTGTATCAATGATACAAAACCCCAAACCCCGGGGGGTAAATAGGAAGCGGGGCCCCAAAAGAAACTTTTGGAGGGGGCCCCCTACCCCCCCCCCTACCCCCCTGCCCCACGACCATGTCCCGGGGGGAATGTTTAGATAATGTAGATAATAAAAAGGGGAAAATCCCTCACCTTTAAATATCCCCATCATATGCTCCAAAAAAAACCTACTATACTAAGCTAACATTCCCGTAGTACATAAGGACTGGTAAATAAAAAAGTCATTCCCTCGGTCCCGCTCCCCCGATGCGCGCGCTGCGCCCCCTGCTCAGGTGGGCGGCGCGGTGATGTGACGTCACCTGCTCCCCACGTGTACAGAGGTGGGAGGGGAGATTTTCAGAGCGGCGGGTTCCGCTTGTTCTTCGGGCAGCGTGCCTCTGAATGTGGCCAGAGGGCCGGGTGTTCAGAGGCAGCATGTAACGCGCCAAAAATCTGTCGTTTTTAAAATCTTTATATCTATTTAAAAAGTGGTGCGGCCCCAAGAAAAAAAAAAGTACGCATTCGTTCATCCATGTCGCCTCTTAAATTTTTTCAATGTGGGTTTTATGAGATTTGAGAGTGTAATTTGACGATTTTTTGGGGCATTACTAGAGCTTGTGCGACAAGTTTGGTGCATTTCACCTATGCCTCAAAGTTTGGCGCATTAAGCTCTAGTATCTTCTACTCCGTATTTACGCTCTTCTATAATTTTGAACTGGGTGTCGGCGCCAAATAAAAAAAAGTACGCATTCGAATTCTTTCTGTCCCCCTAGTCTCTGGTACTGCTGTTTTTTCTTGTAATGGTCACCACTGGAAAACTCGGGGGTGAAGCATTGAATGCAGGGAGGCCAGAAGCTGCCCCCAGACATCCTCCCTCCCTTCTGGAGTTTTAAAGAAAATTACAATCCCCCCCCATCCTCCCCCCCATTAAACCCCCTTTCCCCCGGTTCCCGGGCAGTCTGTAGCAGCACAAAAAGGTGGGGCGGGGGAGTTGTGCTTTGGCTGTGTATTGTGCTGCCCCGGGAATGTGCGGCTCCTCACTTCCCCTTTACCCCCACGGCAGGTGCTGGCAGTGTGCGGGTCTCCCCTCCTGTTTTGTCCCGACTTTTCAGTGTCCCTTTAAAGGGGATGAGGAAGAGCGAGGAAGACAGTCCGTGAAGTTCCCCTTGTGGGGGCTGCTGCTCCTGCCCCCTCTCTCCCCGGACTCACAGCGGTGTGCGGCAGCCTGTCTCCCGGGCCCGTGGCAGTGAATGGAGTTAGGCCCTGTTCCAGGCTTAAAATGGGGTATTTGGGGCGTAATTAGCGCGAAGTGGCCAATTACGGGCCGAAAAGGGGCCCCCTTCTTTGGTAAATTTACGTTTCATAGAGAACTATGGATTCGTCTCCTCTCCCCACCCCGGCGAAAAGCGGGGGGGAGTAATTGACATGTCACTTTTTGCGGCGTATAGCGCCCCAGCGTGATAGTCAAGGGCCGGCGAAAAGTGCCGGCCCCCCGCTTATCCCCGCTCCCGCCCGCCCCCGTCCCACGGGTAATTGCGGGGGGAAAAATTTCGTCCCCCAATTAAGCCCTGTAAACATAGCCTTACATTTGCAGGCGGGGCCCCAGGAACGGAACTACCGGTAGCAAAAAAGTTAGGTGCTACGGGGCCCCCTAAGGAGGGGCCCTAGCAATTGCTTTTTGACCCCGGTGTTCCGCCGTGCCTAACCCCCCCCTTCCAGCAAAGACCCCCAGGTGCGGAGCTTGTGGTCTAGATGTAAAATATTACTTTAAGAATCTACTGAGCGTTAGAGGTCCATTGCCCTGAGATTTACTGCTCTCCTTTCATGGGGATAAGAAAATACTGGGTGACAGCCGGCTGCTCTGTTCATTCTGGATGAATTGCTGTTTTACATGACTTTGGCGTGATGTCAACAGTCCAGCTTGCTGCAGCTATGCACAATGTCTATGTCTGCTGTTATGTTGCTAACAAGGTCCTAGGAAAAAAGCTCTAGTCTTGGTTCAAAACGCTTGAGACGGAAGACAGTATCTGTGGTGTTTCATCCATGACAGTCTTAAAATGGTCTTCCTATCTCAGACATTTTTAGTATATCTATAGGAAATTCCTTAAAGGGGTTTTCTCACTACAAAGATCATATCTCTCATGATGGGGACAGTAACAAATAAGCACTTTTGTAATTGATTTGCATTACCTAAGTCACTTGGTTTAGTAAATATGAGCTTTTCTGTGCATCAATAGCTATTTTTTGCAGCTGCTAGTCAGGACACGCCCCCCCTTTTCTGTGATTGGCTGGCTGACATTTCATTCAGCATGTTGGGACACGCCCCCCATCGGGAAACGCCACGGACACGCCCCCTGTGCAATGATTGGCTGACTGACATTTCATTCAGCCTGTTAGGATACACACCTGAACAGGAAACGCCCCAGACACGCCCCATGCACTGTGATTGGCTGCCTGCACACTCTGTGTTTACTCCCCTCTGAGCTGTGTAAATCAAAAGTGAAACCAACTATCTGAGAGGGCTGCTGGCTGTATACTCATCTCCCAGCTCTAAGGTGAACAATCTAGGGAATTACTGACGGTTTAACTCATAGATGCCCTCATATAACACAGTCTTTTATCCTGTGCTCCCTCCACATAACACAGTCTTATATCCTGTGCTCCCTACACATAACACAGTCTTATATCCTGTGCTCCCTACATATAACACAGTCTTATATCCTGTGCTCCCTACACATAACACAGTCTTATATCCTGTGCTCCCTCCACATAACACAGTCTTATATCCTGTGCTCCCTACACATAACACAGTCTTATATCCTGTGCTCCCTACACATAACACAGTCTTATATCCTGTGCTCCCTCCACATAACACAGTCTTATATCCTGTGCTCTCTCCATATAACACAGTCACACAGTCCCCTGCCTGATAACAGAGTGGGAGGGCAGTGTGCATTCCTCACATGTTTCATCAGTTCAGACTGTGTGTATAATTGTTTATAGCATAGCAAGGAGCTTGTGGAGCCTGAAGCAGAAGGCTCTGCAGACATAAGAAGCATGAAGGAGGCTACAGAGCTATCCTCTCCAGACATCCTTTCTCTTCCACTGCACACACAGAATGATGATGTCACAGCTCTTCAGTGAGGGGAGACTCGCCTCCTGGCAGGAGAGACACGCCTGCTGAGAGGAGAGATTCGCCCCTGAATTTGAAACTGAATCTCATAGAATTAGCTCAAGAGCACATAAAGTTCTAACGATAAAACCCCTTTAAATGTGTGGTAGGTGTTGTTCCCATAGATGGGACCTGCACCTATCCTGAAAATGGGCCCCTGAAAATCTCTATGCAGGTGTGGAGAGGAGGTCGCAATTGTGCAGTACTCTTCTCTCTGTTCTAAGGGAGTACTAATTACAGCCAAATGGTCAAAAGACTTTCCTATGCTCATAAAGACCACCTCTCGTTTTTGGCAGATCCGGCTCATCCTTGGTCCACCATGCAGATTCTCACCATGATAACAGCTACTTGCAAAGGGTTTCTCAAACTGAATCTGTGGTAATAGGCTGATCTCTGGGATGGCTCATAGCGAAATGGCACTGTGGAAATCAGGATACAGACATTGTGGCAATCAGTTTATCACCCTGAGTCTAGCTCTGGGACACATGGAAAACATCTAGCCAGACATTTCCACTGAGGGCTAAAAGTGCTATTTTTAAAGGTGGCCCCTTTAGGTTTAAAAAACTCCTTTATAATAAAAAGTATTAAAACTCAAAAAAACCTGGTTTGGGAATTTTAAAGCTTGGGCCAATGGAGGGAAGGGTTTGAAATAGAGGAGTTTTAGCTCTCTGATATATTGGGTTTATATGATAGGGGAGAGGAGCGAGGTCTGTGTTTTATAGGGTTTTATGATAAAAGGGGAGGGGAAGCTGGAAACTCTGGATATTTTAGGGTTTTATGAAAAGAGGAGGGGAAGCTGAGCTTGTGATATATAGGGGTTTTTATGATAGGGAGAGAAGGGACTCTGTGATATTTAGGGTTATAGTTTTTTGGGGGTGGGCTCTTGGGGATTTATTGGGGGTTTTATGATAGAGGGGAGGAGCAAATCTTGGGGTTTTTTTAAAGGGGTTTTTTGGTTTGAGGAGAGGAGCTGTTTTCCCTGTGATTTTTAAAGGGTTATTTGATAGGGGAGAGAAGCCGAAACTCTTTTTAAAAATTTTTGGGTTTTATGATTAAAAGGGGGAAAGCTGAGCTCTGTTTTATATAGAGTTATATTTGGAAAAATGGTACTGGAAAATTTTAAAAAAAACAGACGCCAAGGGGGCACTCCTAGTGCAGAAAGAAAAAAAAATTTTTTGGGGGAGTTTTATAAGTGAGACTTTTTCACCTTAAAAGTAAATTGTGTTCAGGCATATTTTAAGCCCCGCGGTAAAAGCCCCCTCCAATTTTGTGGTCGGTTTCCCCGGTTTCCCCAATGTCAGAAAAATGCAATTTTTAAATTTTTTTTTGTTGGCAAAAGAAAATTTTAAGGAGATAGCAAGGGTCTAGTGTTTTAATAATAGTGGTAATGGCTGTGCCAAATAAATTTTTGGGGTTTAAACCCCCAAAAAGAATTTTTTTTTTTTTTAAAATTTAAAAAAAGTATAAAAATGGGTGATTAAGCTTTAAAAAAAAATAAAAAACCTTTTTTTTATACAGAAAAAAGGCTGGGGTAAAAAGGGAGGGCGATGCCTTTCCGCCGATTCACGTGCTCGGCTTCACAGGCAGAATTTGGGTGCTGGGAAGTCCATTTTCTTTATAAAAGCATTGGGGTTAAATAAAGTTTGAAAAAAAAATAGGGAAAACCCGCAAATTTAAGTTTTCAAAAAAACCCGGGGAAAATTTTTTTTTTATTTCCCCAATTTTAAACATTTAAACAGCAATTTGTTTTTATTTTAAAACTAGTTTAAATTTTACTATATTGGCAACACTATCACCCTTTTTTTGGAACTTTTATAGAGGAATCAATTATGATTTGTGGTTGTTTAGAGAACAGCTCAAATAAATTCCCTTTTAAACTTAAAACCCGTTTCGTTTTATACCAAAAAAAGTTAAATATTTGGGAAAAATTTAAAAAAAATCCTCTATATCTTTCCCCTTTATATTTGACACTTATTTTTTTTAATCTTTATATTGTTTTTTTCTTTAAGAATTTTGGAAACCAAAAAGGGAAAACCCATTTTTCCTCTGTCTGGAGAAACTTTATTTAAAGTGCTTTTTTTTTTTTTTGTTTTGGTTTTAAATATTCATTTGCAGCTTCCCTGTTCTTCTTTTAAAATTTATTTGCAGTTCCTGTTTTTGTTGAACTTTTTTTCAACTTCCTTTTTTTTGTTCAAACTTTTTTTTGCAACTTCCTAAATTTTTGTTCAAACTTTTTTTGAAATTCCCTGTTTTTTGTTAAAAACTTTTTTGCAACTTCCTAAATTTTGTTAAACTTTTATTTGAACTTCCTGTTTTTGTTAAAAATTTTATTTGCGTTTCCTGTTTTTGTTCAAACTTTTTTTAACTCAGTGCTTTTAAAGCATGGCTTCCATGCACAGCCCCTATGCCTATGAAGCCAAGCACGTGAATCGGCAAAAAGCGTTTTTTTCTCTGTTCCTCTTTTTAAAAATTATTCAAAAGGTCTGACTTATTTTATAGTTTAATCAATGGTTATATTTTATTTTATTTATTTATTTATTTAATAAAGAGATAAATTCTATTTGGGAATATATCCCTTATTTTAATCGGCATGCCTTGCACTATTTTTGAAAGGCTAGACCCTTGCACCTCCTTAAATTTTTTTTCCATACAAAAAAGTAAAAATTGAATTGGGAATAGAGTTTAAATATGAAGAAGGGGGAATCCTTGAATATATTAATTGGAAAAGCGGCCTTGAAAGGGAACATAGGGAAGAAACGAGCTCCCCGGGAAATTTTTATCGATAGAGGAGAGAAGCAAAGCTATGTGAAAATAGGGTTAAAGATAAAAGGGGAAAAAGCTGAAACCTGTTTTTTATTGGGTTATATGGTTTGAGGAAGGGAAAGGGTGAGCTCTGTGAATATTTGGGGTTTTTTTGTAGAGGGGGAAGAAGCTGAGGGTTTTGTGATTTTATAGGGTTATAGATTTGGGGGAGAGGAAGGGTTTAGCCGTGATTATTTTTGGGTTTAAGATAGAGTGAGGGGCTGAGCTCCCGTGAATTTAAAAGGGGTTTTTTGATAGAGGGGAGAAATGAGTCTGTGAATAATAGGGGTTTTTTGTTAAAAGGAGTGAAGTGAGCCTGTGAAATTAGGGTTTAAAATGAAAGAGGATTTAAAAACCGAGCTCTGTTTATAAAAAAGGGTTATATGATAGAGAAGCTGAGCTCTGTGATAAAAATTAAAGGGGTTTTTTATAAGGGAGGTGAAACTTTTGTTTTTATTAGGGTTATATGAAAAGAGGAGCCCGAGCTCTGGGATATATGGGTTATATGATAGAGGACGAAATCGTGATTATAGGGTTTTATGATAGAAAGGGGGGAAGTTAGGTTTGATATAATTAAAGGGTTATATGATAGAGGAGAGAAGTTAAACTCTGTGATAATTTTTGGGGGTTATATGATAGGGAAAAGGGGGAAGCTTTGCTCTGTGATTTTATAGGGTTTTTTTTGAAAAGCGGGGAGAAAACTAAAATCTGTGGGTATATAGGGTTTTTTGATAAAAGGAAGATGTGGGCCTGTGAAATATAGGGTTTTTAAAAGAGGAAAAGAAGCTGAGCCATGGGTTTATAGGGTTATATGTTTGGGGGAGGGGAAGTGAGCTTTTTTGATTATTTAGGGTTTTTATGTTTTTGGGAAATGAAGCTGAGGGTCTGTGGGTAAATGGGTTTTTTTGAAAGAGGGAAGAAAATGAGCCCCTGTGGTAAAAATTTGGGGTTTTAAGATAGAGGGGGGGAGAACTGAGTCTGTGAAAATATAGGGTTAAAATGAAAATTTGAGGAAAAGGAAAAGCTGGGGCTCTGGTTTATATATAGGGTTATAAAAGACGGGGAGAAAGGGGCGAGCTCTTTTGATATATAAAGGGTTTTTTTGATAGAGGAAAAGAAACTGAGCTTGTGGTTTTTAGGGTTATTTTGATAAAAGGAGAGTTTCTGAAACTCCCGTGATTTAAGGGTTAAATGAAGGGGGAGAGAAGCTTTAGCTCTGTGATAAAAAAAGGGTTTTTTTGATAGAGGAGGGGAAGTGAGCTCTGTGATTTTTATAGGGTTTTTTATGGGGTTGAGGATAGAAGCGGAGTCTTGAAAATTAGGGTTTTATGATTTTTGGAAATAGGTGAGCTTTTGTGATATATAGGGTTATTGATAGGGGGGAGCAAGTGAGCTCTGTGATAATTTGGGGTTATTTGATAGAGGAGAGAAAATGGCTCTGTGATATATAGGGTTTTTATGTTGAAAGGGGTGAAACCCCGAAACTCTGTTATTTTTAAAGGGGTTTTGATAGGGAAAAGAAAAAGAAAAAGCGATGTGGGTTTTTTGGGTATATTAGATTGAGGAGAGGAGCGAAACTCGTGATATATAAGGGGTTTTTATGGAAAAAGGAGAGGAGCGAGGTCTTGATAATGGGGGTTTTTTGAGGGGAGGAGCTGGCTTTTTGATAAAATTTTTGGGTTATGTGGTAGAGGGAGGGAAAAACTGAAACTCTGTGATATATAGGGTTTTTTAAAAGATAGGGAGAGAAGCTGGGGCCTTTTATATTTTAGGGGGATATAGAGGAGGAAAGGGTTAGCTCCCGTGATATATAGGGTTATTTGATAGGAGAGGAAACCCGACTCGTGGGTATATAGGGTTATTTTTGTTTGAGGAGAGAAAATGGGCTCTGTGAATTTTTTTTAATGATAGAGGAGAGAAGCTTATTCTGTGATATATAGGGTTATATAGAGGGGGGAGGGGTTGAGTCTGTGAAAATATAGGGGTTTTATGAAAGGAGAGAAGCTGAGCCCCTTTTGATTTTATTGGGGGTTTTATGGGTAGAGGAGGAACCGGGGGTCTGGGGATATATAGGGTTATATGATAGAGGAAAAGAAGCCCGGTTTTGTGATATATAGGGTTTTATAAAAAAGGGGGGGGAGTTGACTCTGTGATATATAGGGTTTTATGTTAGAGAGAGGAAAACTGGGGTCTGTTTATATATAGGGTTATAAAGGGTAAGAGGAGAAAGCTGGGCTCTGTTTAAAATATAGGGGTTTATGAAAAAAGAGGGAGGAGCTGAGCTTGGGGGGTTTATTTGGGGGTTTTATGATTGGGAGCTGAGCTCTGTGATATATAGGGTTATATGATAGAAGAGAGGGGAAACTGAGCTCTGTGATATATTTTTGGGTTTTATAAAGGGAGGAAGCTGAGCTTGGGATATATAGAGTTATAAAGATAGAGGAGAGAGGCTGGGGCTCTTTGATTATAGGGGTTTTTTGATAGAGGAGGGGAAGCTGTGCTCTGTGATTTATAGAGTTATTTGGGCAGAGGGAGAGAAGCGAGCTCGTATTAAAGGGTTATAAAAGTTTGGGAAAAGAAACTGAAACCCCTGTGGGTATATAGGGTTATATGTTGAGGGGGGGGGGAAAACTGACTCTGTTTATATATAGGGGTTTTTGATAGAAAGGAGAAAGCAGCTCTGTGGGGTTTTTTAGGGGTTTTATTTATAAGGAGAGAAAACTGAGCCTTGTATATATAGGGTTTTATGATAGAGGAAAAGGGACTGAGCTCTGTGATATTTAGGGGTTTTTTGATAGAGGAGAGGAGCTGGGGCTTGTTGATTTTATTGGGTTTTTGTAAAAAGGGAGGAGCCCGGCTCTTTGATTATATAGGGTTATATGATAGAGGAGAGGGAAAATGAGCACTGTGATATATAGGGTTATAAAGATAGAAAGGAGAAACTGAGCCTGTGAAAATAGGGTTTTAAAGATGGAGGGAGAGGGGCTGGGGCTCTGGTAATTTTATAGGGTTTTTGATAGAGGGAGGACTGAGCTCTGTGAAAATGGGTTTTAAAATAAGGGGGAGAAGCTGAGCAAACCCGTGATAAATAGGGTTTTAAGATAGATGGAGAGAAGCTGAAACTCTGTGAAATATAGGGGTTTTTTGAGGAGGAGGGGGAGCTTTAATCTGTGATTATAGGGTTTTTATGATAGAGGGGAGGAGCTGAGCTCGTGATATATGGGTTATATGATGATGGAGGAAAATGAGGGTCTGTGAATATATAGGGGTTTAAAATTTTGAGGAGAGAAGGAGCACCCGTGATATATAGGGTTATTTTGATAGGGAGGAAAACTGGGCTCTTTTGATAAAATTTGGGTTATTGATAGGGAGAGGAGTGAGCTCTGTGATTATAGGGTTTTTATGATAGAGGAGGGGGGAGTGACTCTGGGAATATGGGTTATATATTCCAGTTTCCCTTTTGCAATTCTTATGTACGTCCAAAAGGAGACAAAAAGAAGGGGGTGGGGGGGAGACAAATGGCGGGACTCCCCAAATTTTGTAATTTTAAATTTCTTCAAGTAGCACTTCCTTTTGGTCAAAATAAAAAATGGGTTTCTCTCCTGAGCAAGTTGTACATAAAATGGTACAAAGTCATTAGAAAGCGTAGACCCCCCTTTTCAGCTGTGTCCGATCCAAGACAACACTCGTATTTCCCCCACGTGGAAAAGTTTAGAGAAATATACAAAAAGAAAACAAAAACCACCGCCCCTTTATTTTCAAGAAAATTTTTTAAAGGGTCACAAAACGTTTGGAAACCAAAAACCGTTTACCCAATTTTGAACGTTTTAAAAAATAAAACTGCGATTTTTCCAAAAGGGTGTTTTATTTTTAAAAAATTAAAATATTATAACATAAAAACATTTTCCCCCCTAGCTTGTTCCAAAAAACCCTTTTGGATCGGGGTGGTTCCCCAAAAACCCGGGGGCCCAAACAGGAAAAAATTTAAGTGCTCAAACAGCCACCCGTTTTATAGGGGGGCCTCCACTTCCCCTTTTCCGGGGAAAAAAAAATTTCGGGATATAAACAGATTTCAAATTTTCAAAAATTTTAATCTTTAAAAAAACAATCCCCAAAACATGATTATTAAATTCAAAAAACTAAAAAAAAAACTCATACAATATAGTTTGTTTAAAACTTACTGCCTTTTGATCGGCATCTCCGTTCCCCGGAGTATCATACCGGAAGTTGTCATCATCCTACCTCACTTCCGCCCTTCTTTCCCTATCAGACAATAGAAGGCATGTTGCGCATGCTCTATACCGGAAGTGGTCATCATCCTACCTCACTTCCACCCTTCTTTCCCTATCAGAGAATAGAAGGCATGTTGCGCGTGCTCTATACCGGAAGTCGTCATCATCCTACCTCACTTCCACCCTTCTTTCCCTATCAGAGAATAGAAGGGATGTTGCGCATGCTCTATACCGGAAGTGGTCATCATCCTACCTCACTTCCGCCCTTCTTTCCCTATCAGAGAATAGAAGGGATGTTGGCGGTGCTCTATACGGAAGTGGTCATCATCCTACCTCACTTCCGCCCTTCTTTCCCTATCAGAGAATAGAAGGGATGTTACGCGTGCTCTGTACCGGAAGTGGTCATCATCCTACCTCACTTCCACCCTTCTTTCCCTATCAGAGAATAGAAGGCATGTAGCTCGAGCTCTATACCAGAAGTTGTCATCATCCTACCTCACTTCCACCCTTCTTTCCCTATCAGAGAATAGAAGGGATGTTGCGCATGCTCTATACCGGAAGTGGTCATCATCCTACCTCACTTCCGCCCTTCTTTCCCTATCAGAGAATAGAAGGGATGTTGCGCGTGCTCTAGACCGGAAGTTGTCATCATCCTACCTCACTTCCACCCTTCTTTCCCTATCAGAGAATAGAAGGGATGTTGCGCATGCTCTATACCGGAAGTGGTCATCATCCTACCTCACTTCCGCCCTTCTTTCCCTATCAGAGAATAGAAGGGATGTTGCGCATTGCTCTATTACCGGAAGTTGTCATCATCCTACTTCACTTCCAACCTTCTTTCCCTATCAGAGACATAGAAGGGATGTTGCGGTGCTCTATACCGGAAGTGGTCATCATCCTACCTCACTTCCGCCCTTCTTTCCCTATCAGAGAATAGAAGGGATGTTGCGCGTGCTCTATACCGGAAGTGGTCATCATCCTACCTCACTTCCGCCCTTCTTTCCGTATCAGAGAATAGAAGGGATGTTACGCGTGCTCTATACCGGAAGTTGTCATCATCATACCTCACTTCCGCCCTTCTTTCCCTATCAGAGAATAGAAGGGATGTTGCGCGTGCTCTATACAGGAGCTGGTCAAAATCCTACCTCACTTCCGCCCTTCTTTCCCTATCAGAGACTAGAAGGGAGGTTGCGCGGGCTCTATACCGGAATGGTCATCATCCTTACCTCACTTCCACCCTTCTTTCCCATTCAGAGATAGAGGCATGTTGCGCGTGCTCTATACCGGAAGTTGTCATCATCCTACCTCACTTCCGCCCTTCTTTCCCTATCAGAGAATAGAAGGGATGTTGCGCGTGCTCTATACCGGAAGTGGTCATCATCCTACCTCACTTCCACCCTTCTTTCCCTATCAGAGAATAGAAGGGATGTTGCGCATTGCTCTATTACCGGAAATTGTCATCATCCTACTCACTTCCGCCTCTTCTTTCCTATCCGAGAATAGAAGGGATGTTGCGCGTGCTCTATACCGGAAGTGGTCATCATCCTACCTCACTTCCACCCTTCTTTCCCTATCAGAGAATAGAAGGGATGTTGCGCGTGCTCTATACCGGAAGTCGTCATCATCCTACCTCACTTCCGCCCTTCTTTCCCTATCAGAGAATAGAAGGGATGTTGCGCGTGCTCTATACCGGAAGTCGTCATCATCCTACCTCACTTCCACCCTTCTTTCCCTATCAGAGAATAGAAGGGATGTTACGCGTGCTCTATACCGGAAGTGGTCATCATCCTACTTCACTTCCACCCTTCTTTCCCTATCAGAGAATAGAAGGGATGTTGCGCGTGCTCTATACCGGAAGTGGTCATCATCCTACCTCACTTCCGCCCTTCTTTCCCTATCAGAGAATAGAAGGGATGTTGCGCGTGCTCTATACCGGAAGTGGTCATCATCCGACCTCACTCCCGCCCTTCGTCCCTATCAGAGAATAGAAGGGAAGTTGCGCGTGCTCTATACCGGAGTCGTCATCATCCAACCTCACTTCCACCCTTCTTTCCCTATCAGAGAATAGAAGGGATGTTACGCGTGCTCTATACCGGAAGTGGTCATCATCCTCCCTCACTTCCACCCTTCTTTCCCTATCAGAGAATAGAAGGGATGTTGCGCCTTGCTCTATACCGGAAGTGGTCATCATCCTACCTCACTTCCGCCCTTCTTTCCCTATCAGAGAATAGAAGGGATGTTGCGCAAGCTCTATACCGGAAGTGGTCATCATCCTACCTCACTTCCGCCCTTCTTTCCCTATCAGAGAATAGAAGGGATGTTGCGCGAGCTCTATACCGGAAGTGGTCATCATCCTACCTCACTTCCGCCCTTCTTTCCTGGAATGCCTATGCCGTTCTTCCGTTCTCCAAATGATACCCTTTTTTCTCTAAGAGATGGTTTTTTAATGATCAAGTAATATTTAGAAAACGTTTATGAACTTTGTACTTTATTTAAACCAAACGGGGTAATCGTGTTCAATTAAAAAAACCAAAAAGTTTCTCTATTAGTAAGTACTTGCAATTGTTTTGGGATTTTTTCGGAACGAAAACAATTGGCTGTACTTTAATTTTTTTATTTTCCCCCTTTGCATCTTCAAGTGTTAGTAGACTGTAGGGTTTCTTTTTTTTTTATATTAAATCGTGTTTTTCTTCTTTGTGAAAGTTTGTTGTGTTCTACCCAGTATTGTTTGCCCAGTCGACGTTATTAAATAAAACAAAACCGAATTCATGATAATTTATATCTGATTTTAAAACTTTTATTCGTGGCTGTGGAATGAAGGTTTTTTCCCTTCCCCCAAATTTCCACAAAATTTGCATAAAAGGGGAAATTTTATGAAAAATACCCCTTTTTGGGTTTTATCCCCATCATTTTTTGTTGTTTAAAAAACTTTTTGTCTTTCTGTCGTGAGGGGGCCCAAAAATATTTTTTAAGGTTTGATGCTCTCCGATTTAAAACTTTTTTTTGGGGGGTTTTTTTTTAAAAGAGGTTTTAAAATTTGGGGTCCGAAAATCAAGATAAATTCCCCAAAGGGTTTTTTTTTAAATTTTTTTTTTAATCTTTAAACTGGGAGGAAAAGGTAGTAATTTAAAAAGAGTACCAGTTTCAAATATCGTGGTTTTAAGGGCTTTCCTTTTGGGGTTTCAATTTCATTCCCCTTGTGCATAAATTTAAAAGGTTTTTATTTGATCCCGAACTAAATTGGTTGGTTTTCCCTTTTGAGTAAATTTTCTCAACCAGGGTATTCGCCTCTTTTCGTTTTAAATTCATTGAATGTGCAATTTTTTTTTTCACTCCTTTTTTAAAATGTCCAAAAAAATAAGTTCCGAATCCCTTTCCCCAAAAAAGGTTCTTTTAAAAATTTGTAATTTTTGGAATCGACCAAATTTTTTTAAAAAGTTTTTAGACTTTTTTTTTCCTTTTCTTCATACAAATCAAGTTTAAAAAACTGTATTTTAGTCATTAATACTCATGCTAAAAGAAATTTCCCCGGAATTAGAGTTTAAATAATTTAAAAAATTCATTTGCCTCCCCCACCGATCCCGGGCCCAAAAAAAAAATCAAAACATCCTTTAAAAGTTCCCCAAAATACACTATATTGGGGTTTCCATATTGTTTTGGCTGAATAAAATTTTAGTTTTTTAAAAAGGCCCCTAAAAAGGATGGCCAGCGATGGGGGAACTTTGTCACCCCCCCTTCCGGGCCAACCTGCTGAAAGATATCGGATTATTTTTGTTTGAGGAAAAAAGGGAGTTGTGGTATATAGGGTTTTATGAAAGAGGAAGAAAGCTGAGTCTGTGATATTAGGGGTTTTAAAGATAGAGGGGGAAGCTGAGCTCTGTGATATATGGGTTATATGGGTTGAGGAGTGAAACTGAGGGTCTGTGATATATGGGTTATTTGATAGAGGGGGAGAAAACTGAGCTCTGTGATATTTGGGTTATATGATAGGGGGAGAGGAGTGGCTCTGTGATTTTATTAGGGTTATTGATAAGGGAAAAGGAGCTGAGCCCCGTGATTTATAGGGTTTTTCGATAGAGGAAAAGAAGCTGGTTGTGAATATATTGGGTTTATGTTTGAGGAGAGAAACGAGCTCTGGATTATAGGGTTATATGAAGAGGGAGGAGCTGAGCTCTGTGATATATAGGGTTAAAATGATAGGGGAGAGAAGCTGAGCTCTGTGTTATATGGGTTTTATGATTGAAAGAGGGAAATGAGCTCTGTGATATATAGGGGTTTTTTATTTGGAGAAGGGGGGAGAAGCTGAGCTTGAGAATATAGGGTTATATGTAGAGGAGAGAAGGGAGTCTGTGGGTATATAGGGGTTTTATGATAGAAGGAGAAGCTGAAACCCTTTTATATTTAGGGTTATATGATAGGGAAAAGAAGCTGAGGGTCTTTTGATATATTTGGGTTATTTTGATTTGAGAAGGGGAAGCTGAGCTCTGTGTTTTTAGGGTTATTTTGATAGAAGAGAGGGAAACTGAGCTCTGTGATATATAGGGTTAAAATTTTATAGAATAGGAAGCTGACTCTGTGATATATGGGTTATATGAAAGAGGGAGAAGCTGAAACTCTTTTGATATATGGGTTTTTTTGATAGAAGAGGGGGGGAAGCTGAAAAAATTTTTTTATGGGTTATATGATAGGGAGAGAAACTGAGCTCCGTGATTTTATAGGGTTTTAAAGATAAGGAAAAGAAGTGAGGTCTGTTTTATATTTTTTTGGGTTTTATGATGGGTAGGAAAAAGCTGAGCTCTGTGTTTTATAGGGGTTATATGGGTAGAGGGGGAGAAAGGGTGAGCTTTCTGTGAAAATATAGGGGGTTTATGATTGAAAAGAGGGAAACTGAGCTCTGTGTTTTAAAAGGGTTTTATGATAGAGGGGGAGAAACTGGTCTGTGATATTTAGGGTTTTATGATAGGAAGGGGGAAGTCGGCCCCTTTATATTTAGGGTTTATGGGAGAGTAGAGAAGCTGAAACTCTGTAGATTATATAGGGTTATTGTTGGGAAAAGAAGTGGCTCTGTGTATATAGGGTTTTTATGATAGAAGAGGGGGGAAACTGAGCTTTTGTGATATATAGGGTTTTAATTTTTAAATAGAGGGGAGAAAATGAGCTCTGTGATATATAGGGTTAAAATGATAGAAGAGGAGGTCTTTTGCTCTGAATATTTTTGGTTTTTTTGATGAGTAGAGGAAAACTGAGTCTGTGATATATAGGGTTATATGATAGAGGGGGGCAGTGGCTCTGTGATATAAGGGTTATTTGAAAAGAGGGGAGGGAAACTGAGCTCTGTGGTTTTTTGGGTTAAAGATTTTAGGAAGAGAAGCTGAAAACTCTGTGATTTATAGGGTTTTTATGATAGAGGAGAAGAGTGGCTTGGGATTTTAGGGGTTTTTTGTTTGGGGGAAAAGAAGCTGAGTCTTGTATAAAAGGTTATATGTGAAAAAGAGAAGCTGAGCTTGGATTTATAGGGTTATATGATAGAGGGAAGAAGCTGAGTTGTTTATAGGGGTTTTATGATTTGAGGAGAAGGCTGAGCTTGTAAATATTTGGGTTATATGATAGGGAGAAAAAGTGAGCTCTGTGATTTTAAAAGGGTTATTGATTTGAGGAGAGAAACTGAGCCCCGGGGATATAAGGGTTATTGATAGAGGAGGGGAAGCTGGGGCTTGTTGGGTATATAGGGTTTTTATGATTGAGGAGGCAGCTGAGTCCCGTGTTTTATAGGGGGTTTTATGATAGAGGAGAGAAAAATGAGTTTGAAATATAGGGTTTTTTGTAGAAGAGAGAAGCTGTGCTCTGTGGTTTATAGGGTTATATGATAGAGGGAGAAGCTCAGATCTGTGAAAATATAGGGTTTTTTGATAGAGGAGAGAAACTAAAAAATCTGTGATAATTGGGTTTTTATATAGAGGAGAGGAGCTGAGCTCTGTGATTTTAGGGTTATTGGGTAGAGGAGGAAGTGGGTTCCCGTGAACTAAAGGGTTCTATGATAGAGGGAGGAGCCGACTCTGTGATTTAGGGTTCTATGATAGGGAGAGGGTGGGTCTGTGATATTAGGGTTCTATGATAGAGGAGGAAGCTGGGGTTTGTGATATATTAGGGTTTTTTGTTGAGGAGTGAGCTTTTGTGATATATGGGTTATATGATAGAGGGGGAGAAGTGAGCTTGTGATATAAAAGGGGGTTTTATGATAGAGGAGAGGAGTGGGCTCTGTGTTTTATAGGGTTATAAGACAGAAGAGAGAAAGCTGAGCTCTGGAAAAATTTGGGTTATTGGGTAGGGAGAGGGGGTGGAAAACTCTGTGATATATTTGGGTTTTATGATAGGGAAAAGGGGGCTGGGCTCTGTGATTTTTAGGGTTGTTGATAGAAAGGGGAGGAGCTGGGGCTTGTGGGTATATAGGGGTTATTTTGATAGAGGAGAGAAGCTGGGCCTTTTGTGATATAAAGGGTTATATGATAAAAGGGGGCTGAGCTCTGTTTATTTTAGGGTTTTATGATTTGAGGGGGAGAAGTGAGCTCTTTTTATATATAGGGTTATATGATAGAGAGGGGAGAAGTGAGCTTTTGTATATTGGGTTTTTTTGATAGGGAGAGAAACTGAGTTGTGATTTATAGGGTTATATGTAGGGGAGGGGGAACTGAGCTCTGTGAAATTTTTAGGGTTATATGTAGAGGAGAGGGTGAGTTTTGTGAAAAATAGGGTTGATTGATTGAGGAGAAAGGGGCGGGCTCTGTGAAAATTTTTGGTTTTTTATATTTAACCCGGTTTCCCTTTTTGCAAAATTCTTATGTAGTCGCAGAGGAGGGCAAAGAGAAGGGGGGGGGGGGAACAAATAGGCGCATCCAAATTTTGTGTTTTACCCTTTAAGTAGACTTCTAGGTCAAAATTTAAATATGTTGCTCTCCCGAGCAAAATTTGTTAAATGGTACAAAATCATTGAAAGCGTCAGATCCAAATTTTCAGTGCTGCCCATCCAAGACAACACTCGTATTCCCCACAGTGGAATGATGAGAGAAAAAATACAAAAAAGAAACAAACCCCAAGCCTCTATTACTTTGACCTTTTATAGGGGCACCGCGCTTTGGGTCCAATACCTTCTACTAAATTTTGAAAGTTAAAAAATAACGTGCGATTTACCAAAGTGTATTTATTTAAAAAATATATTATATAAAACATACAAAAATATATTTAGCTTGTTCAAACGGTTTTTCTCGGTTTCAACCCGGGGATAATCAGGGAAAAAATTTAAGTGTCAAAAGCACCCCTTATTGGCCCCTCCACTTCCTTTACGCAAAAACAATTTCGGCTTTTATCAGATTTCAAATTTCAAAATATTAATTTTAAAAAAAACAATCCCAAAACATGATTATTAAAATTTTAAAATCTAAAAAAACAACTTTATTTCAAAATTTTTTTTGTTTGTTTTAAAATTTCTGCCCTTTTGATCGGGATTTTTCCCTTTCCCCCGGGGATCATACCGGGGGGGGTTGTCATAAAATTTCCCCACTTCCCCCCTTCTTTTTCCCAAACAGACAAAAGAAAGGGGTGTTTTCGCTGTCTTTTACCAGAAGTGGTTCATTACTCACTTCCCCCCCTTCTTTCCCTACAAGAGAACGAAGGGAAGGTTTCGCGTGCTCTTTTACCCGGAAGTGGTCCCTTTATCCTACCTAAATTCCACCCTTTTTTCCCCATAGAGAATAGAAGGGATTTGCGCATGCTCAAAACGGAATTGGGAAAATCCTACCTTACTTCCGCCCTTTTTTCCCCAAAAAGGGAATAGGGGGGGATGGGTTTCACGTTTTCCCATAAGGGGAAGTCGTTCATCCCTTTCCCCACTTCCACCCTTTTTTCCCCATAAAAGAATAGAAAAGGGGGGGGCGCGTGCTCTATTTTTGGGAAAATGGTCATCATTTCCCACCCCCCACTTCCGCCCTTCTTTCCCCTTTTAGAGGGAATTTGAAGGGTGTTGCGGTTTTCTATACCGGAAGTTGTCAAAATTTTTACTTCCGCCTTTTTTTTCCCCCATCGGAGAATTTGAAGGGGGATGTTGCGCATGCTCTATACCGGAAGTTGTCATCATCCTACTTCACTTCCACCCTTTCTTCCCTTCGAGAATAGAAAGGGATGTTTGCGCGTGCTCTATAACCGAAGTGTATCATTACCTACCCTCACTTCCGCCCTCTTTCCCTATTCAGGAGAATTGAAGGGTGTTGCGCGCTAGCGCTCCTATTACCGGAAGTGTTCATCATCCTATCTCACTTCCACCATTCTTTCCCTATCAGAGAATAGAGGCTGTTGGCGTGCTCTATAACCGGAAAGTCGTTCATCATCCTACCTCACTTCCTCCCTCTTTCCTATTGGAGTATAAGCATGGTGCGCGCTGGCTATATACCGGAAGTTGTCATCAATCCTAACCTCACTTCCACCCTTCTTTCCTATCATGAGAATAGAAGGGATGTTATGCGTGCTCTATACCTCACACAGGAAGTCGTCATCATACTACTCACTCCGCCCTTCTTTCATATCAGAGATAGAAGGCGATGTTGCGCGAGGCTTCTATACCCGGAAGTGGTCATCTCCTACCTCACTTACACCCTTCTTTCCCTATCGGAGATAGAAGGGATATGTTGCGAATGCTCTATACCGGAAGTTGTCATCATCCTACCTCACTCCACCCTTCTTTCCCTATCAGAGAATAGTAGAATGTTGCGCATGCTCTATACGGAAGTTGTCATCATCCTAACCTCACTTCACCCTTCTTTCCTATCAGAGAACATGAAGGGATGTTGCGCTTGCTCTATACGGAAGTGGGTTCATCATCCTACATCACTTACACCCCTTCTTTCCCTATTCAGGAAAAAGAAGGGATGTTACGCGTGCTCTATTACCGGACGTTGTCAATCATCCTACCTCACTTCCACCCTTCTTTCCCTATCAGAGAAATAGAAGGGATGTTGCGCATGCTCTATACCGGAAGTGGGTTTCATCATCTACCTCACTTCCGCCCTTCTTTCCCTATCAGAGAATAGAAGGGAATTTGACGATGCTACAATTACCCGGAAAGTTCGTCATCTTCCTACCTCACTTACGCCTTCTTTTTTCCTGCGCATGCTCTATGCCAGTGTCCTCCGTTCTACCAACATGATACCTATCTTTCTCTATAGAGATGGTTTTCAATGATCAAGTACATATTTCGATCAGTTTATGAACTCTTGTACTTCATTTAAACCAAACGGAATATTTGTGTTCAACCTATAAAATCCAAAAAGTTTCTCGTATTAGTTAGTACTTGCAATCTGTTTGGTATTTTTTCAGGAACGAAATCAATTGGCTGTACTTTAATTTTATATTGTCCATCCTTATGCATCTCATCAATGTGTCTAGGTAGACTGTGTAGCTTACTTTTTCTTTTTATATTAAATCGATGATTATTCATTCTTTGTGAAAGTTTAGTTGTAGTTCTACCTACGTATTGTTTGCCACAGTCGCACGTTATTAAATAAACCACAAAGCACGAATTACATGATAATTTATATCTGATTTTAAAACTTTCATTCGTGGCTGTGGAACTGAAGGTGTCTCCTTCCTCCAACATACCACAACATTTGCATAAAGGGAATTTGCATGAAAATATCCCTTTTGGTTCTATCTCATCATTTTCTTGTTGTTTAAAATCTTTTTAGTCTTTCTGTCGTGATGGGGCTAAACTATTTTTTAAGGTAGATGCTCTCCGATAAATCATTTTTGGGTATTTTGTTAAATGAGGTTTTAAAATGGGGTCCGACATCAAGATATTCCAATGGTTTTTTTTAAATTTTTTGTAACTCTTTAAACTGGGAGGAAAAGGTAGTAATAAAATGAGTACCAGTTTCAAATATCTGTGTTGAATGTCTTTCCTTGGGTACAATACATTCCCCTTGTGTCATATTAAAGGCTTTCTTATTTGCATCCTGAACTAAATTGGTTGGATATCCCTTTTGAGTAAATCTCTCAACCAGGGTATTCGCCTGTTCTTCGTACACTTCATTGGATGTGCAATTTTTTCGCACTCTTCTAAACTGTCCAAAAGGCACGTTCCGAATCCATTTCCCAAAATGGTTACTTTTAAAATGTACGTAATTGTTGGAATCGACCAATTTAAAAAATGTTTTAGACATTATTTTTCTTTCTTCTATATACAAACTCAAGTCTAAAAACTGTATCTCTATATCATTGATATTCATGCTAAAAGAAATACCCCAGGAATTAGAATTTAAATAATTTAAAAATTAATTTGCCTCCTCAGCCAATCCCTGCCAAATAAAAATCAAATCGTCAATAAAACGTTTAAAATACACTATATTGGATCCATATTCGTTTTGTGCTGAATAAATATACGTCTCTTCAAAAAGGCCCATAAAAAGGTTGGCCAGCGATGGGGCAACTCTTGTTCCCATCGCCGTGCCAACCTGCTGATGATATCGGATTATATGATAGAGGAAAGAAGCTGAGCTCTGTGGTATATAGGGTTATATGATAGAGGAGAGGAGCTGAGCTCTGTGATATATAGGGTTATATGATAGAGGAGAGGAGCTGAGCTCTGTGATATATAGGGTTATATGATAGAGGAAAGAAGCTGAGCTCTGTGATATATAGGGTTATATGATAGACGAGTGAAGCTGAGCTCTGTGATATATAGGGTTATATGATAGAGGAGAGAAGCTGAGCTCTGTGATATATAGGGTTATATGATAGAGGAGAGGAGCTGAGCTCTGTGATATATAGGGTTATACGATAGAGGAGAGGAGCTGAGCTCTGTGATATATAGGGTTATACGATAGAGGAGAGAAGCTAAGCTCTGTGATATATAGGGTTATATGATAGAGGAGAGAAGCTGAGCTCTGTGATATATAGGGTTATATGATAGAGGAGAGAAGCTGAGCTCTGTGATATATAGGGTTATATGATAGAGGAGAGAAGCTGAGCTCTGTGATACATAGGGTTATATGATAGAGGAGAGAAGCTGAGCTCTGTGATATATAGGGTTATATGTTAGAGGGAGAGAAGCTGAACTCTGTGTTATATAGGGTTATATGATAGAGGAGAGGAGTTGAACTCTGTGATATATAGGGTTATATGATAGAAGAGAGGAGCTGAGCTCTGTGATATATAGGGTTATATGATAGAGGAGAGAAGCTGAGCTCTGTGATATATACGGTTATATGATAGAGGAGAGGAGCTGAGCTCTGTGATATATAGGGTTATGTGATAGAGGAGAGAAGCTGAGCTCTGTGATATATAGGGTTATATGATAGAGGAGAGAAGCTGAGCTCTGTGATATATAGGGTTATATGATAGAGGAGAGAAGCTGAGCTCTGTGATATATAAGGTTATATGATAGAAGAGAGAAGCTGAGCTCTGTGATATATAGAGTTATATGATAGAGGGAGAGAAGCTGAGCTCTGAGATATATAGAGTTATATGAAAGAGGGAGGGAGGCTGAGCTCCGTGATATATAGGGTTATTTGATAGAGGAGAGAAGCTGAGTTCTGTGATATATAGGGTAATATGGTAGAGGGAAGGAAGCTGAGCTCTGTGGTATATAGGGTTATATGATAGAGGAGAGAAGCTGGGCTCTGTGATATATAGGGTTATATGATAGAGGGAGAGAAGCTGAGCTCTGTGATATATAGGGTTATATGATACAGTGAAAGCAGTTGAGCTCTGATATATAGGGTTATACGATAGAGGAGAGGAGCTGAGCTCTATGATATATAGGGTTATATGATAGAGGAGAGAAGCTGAGCTCTGTGATATATAGGGTTATATGTTAGAGGGAGAGAAGCTGAGCTCTGTGATATATAGGGTTATATGATAGAGGGAGAGAAGCTGAGCTCTGATATATAGGGTTATATGATAGAGGAGAGAAGATGAGCTCTGTGATATATAGGGTTATATGATAGAGGAGAGAAGCTGAGCTCTGTGACATATAGGGTTATATGATAGAGGAGAGAAACTTGGCTCTGTGACATATAGGGTTATATGATAGAGGAGAGGAACTAAGCTCTGTGATATATAGGGTTATATGATAGAGGAAAGAAGCTGAGCTCTGTGATATATAGGGTTATATGATAGAGGGGAGAAGCTGAGCTCTGTGATATATAGGGTTATATGATAGAGGAAAGAAGCTGAGCTCTGTGATATATAGGGTTATATGATAGAGGAGAGGAGCTGAGCTCTGTGATATATAGGGTTATATGATAGAGGAGAGAAGCTAAGCTCTGTGATATATAGGGTTATATGATAGAGGAGAGGAGCTGAGCTCTGTGATATATAGTGTTATATGATAGAGGAGAGAAGCTGAGCTCTGTGATATATAGGGTTATATGATAGACGAGTGAAGCTGAGCTCTGTGATATATAGGGTTATATGATAGAGGAGAGAAGCTGAGCTCTGTGATATATAGAGTTATATGATAGAGGAGAGAAGCTGAGCTCTGTGATATATAGGGTTATATGATAGAGGGGAGAAGCTGAGCGCTGTGATATATAGGGTTATATGATAGAGGAGAGGAGCTGAGCTCTGTGATATATAGGTTATATGATAGAGGAGAGAAGCTGAGCTCTGTGATATATAGGGTTATATGATAGAGGAGAGAAGCTGAGCTCTGTGATATATAGGGTTATATGATAGAGGAGAGAAGCTGAGCTCTGTGATATATAGGGTTATATGATAGAGGAGAGAAGCTGAGCTCTGTGATATATAGGGTTATATGATAAAAGAGAGAAGCTGAGCTCTGTGATATATAGGGTTATATGTTAGAGGGAGAGAAGCTGAGCTCTGATATATAGGGTTATATGATAGAGGGAGAGAAGCTGAGCTCTGTGATATATAGGGTTATATGATAGAGGAGAGGAGCTGAGCTCTGTGATATATAGGGTTATATGATAGAGGAGAGGAGCTGAGCTGTGTGATATATAGGGTTGTATGATAGAGGGAGAGGATCTGAGCTCTGTGATATATAGGATTATATGATAGAGGAGAGAAGCTGAGCTCTGTGATATTTAGGGTTATATGATAGAGGAGAGAAGCTGAGCTCTTTGATATATTGTGTTATATGATAGAGGAGAGACTGAGCTCTGTGATGTATGGTGTTATATGAGAGGAGAGAAGCTGAGCTCTGTGATATATACGGGTTATATGATAGAGAGAGGAGCTGAGCTCTGTGATGATATAGGTTATATGATAGAGAAGGAGCTGAGCTCTGTGATATATAGGATTATATGATAGATGAGAGAGAGCTGAGCTCTGTGATATATAGGGTTATATGATACAGGAGAGGAGCTGAGCTCTGTGATATATAGGTTATATGATAGAGGAGAGAAGCTGTGCTATGTGATATATAGGATTATATGATAGAGGAGAGAAGCTGAGCTCTGTGATATATAGGATAATATGATAGAGGATAGAAGCTGAGCTTTGTGTTATATCATGTTATAATCCTATATATCACAGAACTTAGTGTAACGGACTTGGTAGTGGATCCGCTGGACCTCCGCAGGCGATGATAGCTAAGCCACGCCAGGGAACGGAATCTAAGTAGCCCCCGGTTTTCACCAGAGCCCGCCGCAAAGCGGGATGGACTTGCTGCGGCTTGAGGCTACCAGGTCGTCCCCCCTGACGTGACTTGCCTGCGGCGGCAGCCGAGGTGCGCGAGGTACAAATAGTATTCCCAGAATCGTAGCGGTGGGCAGGCAGTATGGTCAGGGCAGGCGGCAATGGTTCGTGGTCGTGGACAGGCGATAAGGTCAGGGCAAGGCGGCAATAGGTTCGTCGGTCGTGGACAGGCGATAAGGTCAGGGCAGGCGCAGAGGTTCGAGTCGAGAAACGTAGCTAGGTCTGGTACACGGCAAGGCAAATAGACTATCAGGAACGCTTTCACAAAGGCACGGGCAACAAAGATCCAGCGGGGGAATTTGCGTGGGCCCAAAAAATTAAATAGAGACAGCGCCCGGAAATTAGCCATTCCCGGGCGCACTGTCCCGTTAAATTACAGAACGACCGCCCCCGCGGCTAGGGGGCGCGTGCGCATTCCCCGGCCAGCAGGGGAACGCGGCCCCCCCCGACCCCGGGAAGCCCGGTCGGGGTGAGGAGACGGGACGGAGCAGCCACGGGGGCAGGGGGGACCCGCGGCGGCCCCCGTCCCCGCCGGGGACCTGCCGGGGGGGGGGCAGGGGGCGCCCGCGGTCCGTGGCCCGGACCGCGGCGAAACCCCGTTACAGTACCCCCCCCCCTTAGCCCCTCCCTCCTTTTTTGGGATGCAGAAACCTGGGAGGAGGTTACTTTCGGGATGTTGCATTCTGGCTCCCAGGCCCTCTCCTGGGGGCCGAAGCCTTCCAATTACGAGGAAGAGGCTTCCCTCTGACGCTTCATCCCCAAAGATGCCCTTTACCTCAAAGATGTCGGCGGACGGGGCTACGGGGGAAGGAGTTACTTTCCTGAAGAGAAATGGTTCGGACCAGGGGCTTAAGGGGGAGACATGGAATGCTTTTGGACCCGGGAGTGGGGGCGGGAAGCCTGTACGTCCCCCGGGTTCAACCTGCCGAAGAACCTTGAAGGGCCCCGAGGAAGGAGGGCCCCAAAATTTGAGACTGGGAACCTTCGCCGCAGTACCTCGGGGGAGAGCCAAACTTTGCCCCCCTGGGAGGAATGTTGGGGCGGGTCTTCCCCTCTTATCACCGGGTTTTTCATCGGGCAAGGCCCGAAGTAGGGAACGTGGTCTCCTGAAATGGCCCTTGATACCCCGAATTTGGGGTCGTTGCAGCGGGCACATCCGAATTAGTGGGCGGGGGAAGGAGGGGGGGTGGGGATGGCGGCCTTTAGACTAAAAGAATGGGGAGACCCCCGGCTGCCTCCGAGACGCGATGGTTGTCAGAATTGGGCCCCAAGGGAGCAGCTCCCCCATTTTGTCCTACGTCCAATACAAAGTGACGTAGGTTTTTCCCCCAGAATCGGGGTTCACCCGTCCACCTGCCCATTGGGATTGGGGGGTGTTTGCTGACGAAAAGTCCAGCTTGATTTGCAGACGGGAAAGGGCAAAAATGGGGGGGGGGTAAAAAAGGTTTTAAAAACCCATTACCCGGGGGAAAATATGTGGAAGAAATGATTGGAAATTTTGGGGAGCAGAGGCAGGCCGGGGGAGAGGACGAAGTGGGACACTTCGGGAAAAAGGGTCATAACCACCAGTGCCGAATTTCCCAGAGGAGGCCCGGAAGATCGTGATGAAATCCAGGGTATGGCGTCCGGGGGATCTCGGGCAGGGGCAAGGATGCAGGAGACCTGCGGGCCTGTGGCGTGGGACTTTTTCCGGCACATGTGATACAGGCGAGCGTGAAGCCCTTGACATCCTGTGCAGGTCCCCCCAGTAGTGCCGTGGATAAACGTAGATTTCCCCGTGCTCCGGAATGACCACCAAGAGGAGCATGGCCCCACCCAACACCTTCTTCCTGAGTGCGGGCGGCACGAAGGTTTGCCGTAGGAAGTTCTGGAGATCTGCGGGAGCCAGTGAACCAACCGTTCGGGGAAATGATGTGTTGTGCCGGGTTCTTCACCGGCCCTCGAGGCATGGGAAGGCGGGGGCCGGGGACTTTTTTCCAGCCGGCGGAATGTTGGAAAGTCGAAGGTGAGAAAAAAGAGAGACCATCGGGTTGGCGAGGATTCAAGCCGGGGCCCCCTGTCTGAAGATACGTAAATTTTTTATGGTCTTAAATATGTGATGGATGGCGGCCCCCCCCCCAGATGGCCGCCCTCCTCCAGGGTAACTTGTGGAAAAGAGTTCCGGTCCCAAGGGCAAGTTCCGCCCCCCGGCGAAAAGGTTTAGAGAAAACCCACTGTGAAATCTTGCCCTTGGGATTTTCTGTGTGAGGACCGCCTCCCCACGAAAAAAGACCACCCCCAAGGAAAACCCTTTGGAATCGGCGGACCAAAAACAGGGGGGGAAAGGCAGTTTCGCCAAAACAAACCCCTTTTCGCCCAGGAGCCGCCCCGGGTTCGCGTTTTTCCCTAGTGAGGGCCACGATGGGAGCCACCAAAGTGGGAAGTGGGGAATAAATTGGCGGTAATAATTGCGAACCCGGGAAAGCGCTGGAGGCCCGAAGACCGAAGGACGAGGCCATTGCGTACCGCAGAGAGTTTAGCTGGGTCCTCTTTAGGCCTTGGCAGGGAAATTTCCCGGAAGGGTGGAGGACCCGTTTGGAAAGCATTTTTCCCCGTTTTGGGGTACAGTCGTTTCTGCGCAGACTCCGAAGGGCACTTGGGTTCGGGGGCTGAAGATCGGGGGGAGAAAATTAGGATGTCATCCAATCCCCCTTCAACACAGTGTAGAGATCCCAAGACTCGTTAACAAAATTTTTAAACCCTGTGGAAACGTTGAAGCCCCAAACTTAAATTTTTTCAAAAGATGGGTAATTAAACGCCGTCTTCCCCTCGTCCCCCCCCGAAATTTTGATGAGGTTGTAGGCCCTCGCAGTCCCTTGGAAAACACTTTACCCCCGAGGCGGTCAAAAGTTCGCGATCGCGGGAGGGGATCTTTTTTTACGGTATTTTATTATCCCGGGATTTAACAACGGAGGGAACCATCCTTCTTTGTACGAAGAAAAACCCGGTCCCGGTGGGGGAGGGGTTTCGGAGAAACCCCCCCCCCTTTTTTGCAAATTCTCCTGAAGTAGGCCGACATGGCCTGAGTCTCCCCTACGGAAAGCGGGTAGACCCCTTCCCGGGGGGGGATGGTTCCTGGAAAAGGCAATGGGGCAGTTAAGGGGCCGATTTTGGTGGCAGGATCGGCCTCCTTCTCGGAGAATAGTCCCCAAATTTCCCGGTACCCCCGGCCCGGGAGACCTGGCAGAAGCTGGCAAGCAGGGGCGGGGAAGTGGTAGGCACCGGGGGGGTACCTCCAAGCGGGTTCTGGCATTCTGGTCCCCAACGCAGGACCTCCCCCGTCTTCCAATCCGCGTAGGGGCGTGACGTTTCAGCCCGGGAAGCCCCCAAGAGGGTCGCCGAGGAAGCAAGGGGCAGGAGTGGAACCGATTTTTTTATGTAGAGCCCCCACCCGGAGAGTCACCGGCCCGGTTTTATTGGATGGGACAGTGAGGAGCCCCCACTAACCGAGGAAATCAGCAAAGGTTTTTCCAGGCGGACTATAGGACCGTACCGGGTACCAAAGAGGATGGATAAAATTTCCCGGCAGACCCCCGAGTCCAGGAAGGCGAAAAACCGGAGCAAGAACCAGGTCAGTCTCACCTCCCCGGCATCATCAAAGTGGGGCGGAAGAAACGCACCCAGAGCCGCCCCCCCCCACCCGGGACCTAGGTGAGAGCATTTCCCCGGCGCAGGGAGAAGCACCCTCTTTCTTGGCGAAGCTCCTCCTGCCTTTTAGTGAACCTGATATCGATGCGGGGTGGCAAGGGGGATTAATTGTTCAGGGAGGCGGGAGGCTCTGCTGCCAAAGCGTTTTTACCCGCTGGACCGACCCTTTTTGAAGGGGGGCCCGAGGGCGGCCCCGTTCCCCGCGAGCTCCGAACCAGGTACGGAATTGAACCCATAGTCACCCCCCAGAGGAATCGCCCGCGAAGGCCCAAGAGGGCGGACCCAGCGGGAAGGCGCCGGCTCCTCAAAAACGGTGCGGAACCCCTGGGGAAGATCTGTAGGCCCCCGTCCAGGGGGTTCCTGTCCAGGGGGGGTTTCCAAGCCAGGGCCCTTCCCCCAAAGTAGGCTCCCCCCACAGGCCCTTTAGACCCCTCCCCAGGGAAAAATGATCCGATTCACTCCACTGCTAGAGCCCTGCGTAATGAAACCCCGGGAGAGTTTGGGATCCCCCGGCAAAGCTGGAGGGTAAGGGGCCGAACTGGGTCCCACGGTGGGCCAAAGGAAATGCAGATGTAAGGAGCCGGAGGCGGAGGAGGCTGCGAGGGTGTAGGAGCTGAAGCATCATGGCAGGAGCTGGCCCCAAATGTGTCCTTGTTGTGCGATTTGTTGCGTTTTTGGGCAACAACCGTGTAATACCGGATGTTGGCAGAGGCACCCTTTGGGGGGATCCAGGCTGGATCTTACGTAACGGACTTGGTATGGATCCGCTGGGCCACCCAAGCGGTGGGATTTTAAACCACGCCAGGGAACGGAATCTAAGTAGCCCCCCCGGTTTTTACCCAAACCCCCCGCAAAAGGGGGGGGGACTTGCTGGGCTTGAGGCACCAGGGGTCCCCCCTGACGTGACTTGCCCGCGGCGGCGCCCCAGGTGCAGCCGGGGTACAAATAGTATTCCCAGAATCGTAGCGGGGGGGGGCAGGGGGTTTGGTAAAAGGGCAGGGGCGGGAATGGTTCGTGGTCGTGGAAGGCGATAAGGTCAGGGGCGGCAATGGTTCGTGGGCGTGGACAGGCGATAAGGGCAGGGCGGCGGCAGAGGTTCGGAGTCGAGAAACGTAGCTAGGTCTGGTAAAACGGCAAGGCAAATAGACTATCAGGAACGCTTTCACAAAGGCACGGGGCAACAAAGATCCAGCGGGGAAGTGACGTGGGACCAAAACTTAAATAGAGACAGCGCCCGGCAATTACCGGCGCACTGTCCCTTTAAATCTACATGAGCGCGCGCTAGGGGGCGCGCATGCGCATTCCGGCCAGCAGGGGACGCGGACCGAGCGGGAGCGCGGTCAGGTGGGAGACGGGACGGATTGCAGCCGCGGGCGGCAGTGGGACCCGCGGCGGCACCCGTCCCCCGGCCGGGACCTGCCGTGGGGGACACGGGTGCGACCGCGGTCCGTGGACCGGACCGCGGCGCAACCCGTTACACTTAGCTTCTCTCTCTTTTTCATATAACCCTATATACCCTCTATCACATTCTGCACTCAGGTAGAGTAGGATAAACCACCTGACAGAGCACAGGCAGTGGGTCCTGAGGCAACCCAGTGTTTCCAAGAGCAACAAGCAGATTTTTAAATAAATATTTGTTTACATTTTTTGTGTTACAGACAAAAGGAAACAAAAGTAAAAGATAACACCCCCACATGAAGTTGTGTATCTTGGAAGTTTATTCTTCTTAGCTTCATAGACCATTGAAAGGGTTTTACCATGTAGGTATTCATGCCTGGTTAATCCTGCTTCAACTATCAGTGTGTGATTTGTTGGAACTGCATATCATGTGACCCAGCAGGCTTGACATAACCATGCCTTTCCCCACCGTGTGCTCACTCTAATCAAAAGTCTGCTGATGTAAAGAGCTGTGAGTAGCTATAATGTAGCTGAGTGGCTAGCACTTCTGCCTTTCAGCATAGGGGTCCTAGGTTTTTTTCTTTTCTCAATGCATATACCTGACTGAGGTTTCATTTTTGATTTATTTAAACTGTTTGACTAATTACTAAGGAGTAGAGAGGACGGGAGTAGAATGACAGCACCTGGGGTTGAACACTTCCTCAGCAGTGAGTGTGGGTGATTACTAAGCAGGGAAGAGACTTACAGTAGTTGCCTGAGATGTGATGTCTGAGCATGTGCGGCCGGGACTTAGGAGCTCTCGTTCCTCATCTTATCCCCACGAGACGAGCTGTACACTATGGGTCACTAAGGTAGCAAGTAAAACAAAAACGTTGCAGAATTTTGAATAATGATGAAAGGTGCAAATGTGTATTTTTTAATCTCCAAGCTTCCCACATCTATTTTACTTCGGGGTAAAACATTTCAATCACAATACTCATCCATATGTTTAACTAGTACAGAAAAAATTAAACAACAAAAAGATAGCCAAATAACACAGGGCAGAAAAATTAATATTATCCTACAAAACACGATAGTCAAAAGTATCAAAATATATTTTTATTAATGTACATAAAGATTTTAAAAATATTATGTAAAATGTAAATATTGTAAAAAAAAATGCAGATTTGGAAAGATAACAAATATTATTTTGGTCCCAAAAGATTTATCAAAAATAAATCCACATGGAATATCTGATTCATCAAAAGAAAGGAAGTGTGATAAACAGAATAATTCATTGATCAATGTGCATAAATAAAAATTTTATATATAAATAAATAGAAAAATAATCAAAACTGTAAGGTGCACTCAATCACAAATTCATAAATCTCTCCATTTTAAGAACTCACGTGTAACAAGGAATAAAAATTCAAATGTCACAGCTTGTGCCGCACCTGGTGCCTGCAGCCATGGGGGCAGCCATGTTCCTACTCATCTCTCCCCACATTCTGTTCCCCTTGCTCGCTGGTCCTATAGCTCTGGCTGTGCCGATGATGATGACAGTAGCCACGGACACGCCCAACATGTGGCCCTGTTGATTTTCATGCGCACCTGTCCTGATTTCTAGCCACCGAGGGCGGCATGTCTGAAAATTGGCGCCACCGCAGCAGTTTTTAGGCGCATTTAATCAGTGTAAAGTGCGCCTGAAATCCTCTTAAAAATCTGGTGTTTGGTATACCTTGCACAGCAAACGTAATGCGCCTCGATAGGCGTATTGCACCAAAAAAGGGACATTGCGCAAAATAGACAAAAAAACAGCACTTGCGCATTGGGACATGTCACCCCAAGTGCTCTGAGATCTTTCTCTATTTAAGTGCTCCTCCCCTACTCTACAGTTGCGTTTGATGGTGTATTCTGGTGAATAAGGTGCATTTAGTGAGCTATGTCTTTCTTTTATGGTATTGACTTTCAGAACCCTGTCTCTCTTCTTGACCCATTTACGAGTACGCTCCACCTGTCCTGACCTCCTGCCTGTTACCCATTTATGATTTGACGCTGCCTGCCCTGACCTTCTGCTTGTGGTGTGACAAAGCCTCTGCCTGTTACTTCCGTACCTTGCCAGTGTGCCAGCTGTCACAGCCAGTGACCACATCGGGGGTACCAACCTTTCAGTTGCCTGCAGCAGAATTCATGCCCCCTTCCGAGGTTGAGGGTGAAGATGGGGGAGGAGAAGGCTCCTTAGACTCCACTTCTTGGTGTGCCAAACACATGGCTGTCTCAGTGGATCCACTACCTGTTCATGACAATAAGGGCGACATGTATGAATGGGGCTGTGCCAGTTTTCTGGTGTCATTTGAGACAAAAAGAATGTATGAACAGGTGCTCTCCAAACTTTGGCGGTTCTGTGCCAAAGACACTTTTTAGTGCGCCAAAGATTAGGGGCGTTCTGGGGGCGACGCACCACATTCATAGAAGTAGACACATTTATGATTCTTTGACTTCAAACTTTGGCGCAGAACAGTTAGAACAGCCAGACCAGGGTAAAGGTGGTGCCTGAGCCCGACTTGTGGTATTTGGGTCTACACTGCCCTGTATGTATGACCTGCAAAGAACAGCCAGAAACCCGGGGTTAAGGTGGTGCCTGAGCCAGACTTGTGGTATTGGCCCTACCCCTGCCCTGTATGTAAAGACCTGCAGAAAACCCAGACCAGGTAAAGGTCGGTGCCTGAGCCAGACTTGTGGTATTTCTCTACACAGCCTGTTGTATGATCTGCAGAAGAAACCAGACCAGGGTAAAGGTGGGTGCCTGAGCCAGACCTTTTGGTATTGGCCACAATGGCCTGTAATGTATGACCTGCAGAAGAACAGCCAGACCAGGGTAAAGGTGTGCCTGGCCAGACTTGTGGTATTTGGTCTAAAACTTTCCCTGTATGTATGACCTGCAGAACAGCCAGACCAGGGTAAAGGTGGTGCCTGAGCCAGACTTGTGGTATTGGCTCTACACTGCCCCTGTATGTATGACCTGCAGAAGAACAGCCAGACCAGGGTAAAGGTGGTGCCTGAGCCAGACTTGTGGTATTGGCTCTACACTGCCCTGTATGTATGACCTGTAGAGAAACAGCTCAGACCAGGTAAAGGTGGGATTCTGAGCCAGACTTATGTGTATTTGCTTCTACACTGCCCTGTATATACACCAGGTCAAAGAGAACGTTCATACATCCTGGCACATTCTCCATTACCTTAAAGTGATTTAGAACTGGTCTGGCAGCGCCAACGTTCATACATGTCACAGTGTAAAATGAAATATACCAGTGAGTATATACATAAATATGTAAACTTCACATTGGAATAATGCATATATTACAAAAAGTGAGGAAAGTAATGTCAACAAGAATATCGCATGTACCACTGGTGTAGAAATATAGCTGCAAAGCATGAAAGGGATAATGAAAAAAAACAGGAATAGTCACATCTTTATTACCCAGAAAGAAAAAATTCAACTATAGATAATCAGTTCCCATCATACATAACTCAAATTCTATTTACATACAAACTCTTGGTAACATAATTATAATGACTGCCAAAACATACAAATTCTAGTTATCCACCTTCTTAATTAGGTTTCATACAAAACCAACATAACAAACACTGCGTCGTCAGTCACTCCTTTGTCCCCAGCTCCAAAACAGCTGGGCCACAGACTCATGGACAGGTATACACGGCTACACAAACATAAATCCCTTCTTGGTACGGGTGACTCAGGCGTTGTGATTTTATGCAATGGAAAAAAGAAAGATTTAGACAGTGGAGAAGAGAGAAAGGGGGTGTTTGGTTCAAAAGGTTGTTAGTGTTGTTCAAAGTCAAAGGAATGTTCCTATCACACGCGCTGATACTCGGAACTCTCATAGAACAAAATGGAGATTGATTCTCTGTTCTGAATGGAGACTTTCATTAGGCTCGTTCCTAAGATAGGTGTTGGTCTCAGTGTTGGTCCCAGAGTCAGACTTTGATGGCAAATCCAATTAACATCCTATTTATCCTTTCAACTGTTATCTCAAAGGGGTTGGACCGTCAACAACATTTATGGCCAACAAAAGGATAGGTGATAATTGTCTGTGGGAGTCGGACCAATATGACATCCAATGATTACCAAAACTGGGTCTCAATTCTGTGAGACTGGCAAGAAGAAACTGAGTAGAGCGCTCCGCTATCTTCTTTAGTCCCTTTGAGTTGAATGGGTGCAGCAGGTGTGCCCAACAGCTGTTTCATTAAAACAGGGGACTCAGAATCCTTTTCTTTTGATCAGTCCCAACTGAGGGACCTCTACCAATCATACTTTTATTACCTATCCCGTCGATAGGTCATAAGTGTTGTAGCTTTTTCTTCCATTTTAAAGGGGCTATCTATTGTGGATAACCATTTATTGTAAGATTATCTTGTTGCCCCATGATCAGCGTTCATTACTATTGGCAGCCCTGTTGTGTTGTTGAAGCTATATATGGCACTTACTAAAGTTAATGGACTGTTTGTGGTAACATAAACATGACCCAGGCCTTCAAGAAGGAGATCTACTCTTCACAGTAGTTACCCACTCTGGCCATAAGCGGGTCCCAGCAGAGGAACCCCTCTATAACACCTATATGTTCTAAGAGTGTATATAGATAAGAGTGGGCAACCTATAACAAACATTCCACCAGGTATTGTCAGAGTAAATAGACAAGTGTAGTCTATTTCCATAATTACAGATGTTCCTGGAGGTCAGTAAATAATAAACTGGAGTCCTAGAGCCTTAGGAAGCCACAATAATGGGTTGTTGAAGTTCATGAGCCTCAACAAGGTAAAAATATGGGCACGTCCTGAAAATACATCGCCAAATGTAAACTCCACCCTTCTGACCATGTTCATACCTCCAAAACCAACCCTGGTTATGATGTCTATACTGAGTGGCTCCATGAATATTCATGTTAGTGATGAAAATTATAGCAAATTGTTGTGATCACACTAAGGTCATACAGTACCTTCATAGTGATGCCTCCTTGGTGCTTGTATAATGTTGACGGAACCTGCAATGAAGCCTCAGAGAACATTTCTGAGATTGCTTCAGCTTGTAAAAAAGCAATTCCAAAAATGTCATTGCTAATAAATCCTATCATCAATGAAGTGGGTCAAAAGTTATGCATTACTTTAGTATATCAATGAGACAAAGCAGAGTAAGATGATAGCCAAGGGGCTATGACTTTGGTAAAGACCCAGCATGGGGGATATGCAAAACTAACTGTGTGTATTAAGCTGGTAATACATGAGGCTACGTTCAACAGGAAGACACTGTATGTATTACACAAGGGGTGTCAAACTCATGTCTACAGAGGGCCACATCACCATTATGGTTGTCCTCAAAGGGCTGTTGGAGGGCCTTGAAGGGTGGCTAGGGTACCTGGGTATAGCTGTCAGAGCTGTGCCACCTCCTGTAAGTTGCTAAACAGGCCAATGTAGTTATATGTACCAGAGCTCCAAATACAAGAAGGCTTGAGTGTGACATTTGTATTAGCCTTTGAACTAGAGCTAAGTTCACAAAGGGAAATGATCCTACAATGGCTCCAGGTAGACTATGTCTAGCATAAGACTGTCTTGGATCATCATTGGTGCAAAGCCACTTAAGCTGTGAGTTTTGGGTCATGAGGTAAATATTCAAGGTCTGTTGGTTTATTTGCAGGTTACTTCTCTGAGCTCAAGCTTTGTGTGAGGCATATGATTGTGTTGGGTCAATGACTACAGATTCATATACAGACCATAGGTGTGGTCTTTTACTCACGTGTAGATGGTGGATTTTGGGCATGGACCATTGTAATGTCCATGATTTATTTTCTCAAACTACTAATATTATATTAGCACTAATGTACTTCAACCATGTTGCAGTTGTCCAAAAGTGGTTTCACTTACTTTCATTTTGTATATTATATGACAAATGACCTATTTAGAGCTCCATGACCAGAGAACTTTCCACTCTTCATATACTAGGATACACTCATAACAAGTAATTTCCCTGTGCACTTCTCAAGGTAGATCTTCCCAACCATAGGTAGCTGGTTCTCATGATCTGGTCAAGGGTTCCAGAGAACACATTTGACTATAATCTTATAAAAGATACCAGGTGACAGAATAGAATGGTTGACATGAATTCTAGAATTCTTTACCCATCCCTCCACCAAGACTCTTTGAGGCAGATATAGAAATCGGGGTCTACTGGGTATAGGACAAATTGTTCAAGGGTTCCCTCATGGTTATAAGGTTGGAATTTACTGATGTAAAAGAAGTTTATCTAGATACCATCTAATCCTGCTTTGACCTGCTTCATCACTACAGGTTTGTCAATGTACATAGGGCCTGAAGTAGTAGAATTTTGACCCTACATAAAGGCCTCATATAGTATGTAATGTAACCCAAAAATGTGGCTTGCTTTTGTCTTTTTTGAGCTAAAAGTTAAACGAAATAAACATAAAAATCAAAGTAAAAATCATGCACAGTGTTGGTGTGGTAGGATTCAATGACGCTTGACCATTAAGTCAACAAAGAGATGCAATTAGCACAGCAGTCCACACCTAACCTCCATCACCACAAATATGTACATCCTGGATTCCCTTCCTCCCACTCCTTGTACTTACCATGAAACCACAGCCCCACCTTGAAACTCTTAAAGTTTAGAGTTCCCCCCATATAATACACCCTACATAACCTGCAACCCTACAGTGCGTCTCCAACACCAAACAAGAGCTAAATCTAATATAAGGCTACTACACAACTTCCAAACAGAGGAATTTGTGACTACTTCATCTTACGAGGATGGTTCCCTACTTGCTGCTGTGTCTCCTGGCCATTGGTGGGGTTTCAGGTATGTACTCATATATTTTATATCATATATAGGTAATGATACACACTTCTGTGAATCAAATTACATTTTTTTCATGACCAAATAGTAGTATCAGTTGTCTTGACAGATGAATGAATCAAAAATCTATGGCCAATACATGGATGGAAAAGTTGAATGTGAGTGATACCATCAGTTCTTCCGGGTGCAAAGACATCCAATAGTGTGTCTAACCAGCTGCAGCCTCAGTTACTTATTGATGGGCATCGTAATGTTGCAGCCTGTATTATAGTTCAGAACTGCATTCACATTTCTGCAGACTTCAGGGCAGAATTCTTCAGCATTTTCTGCTTTCTCAATATTTGCATAAATGGGAGAAAATAAGTCCTTACGTTAGACACGGTATATTAATCTAAGCCACAAACTTAAATGTATTTTATTGATCTCTTGTGTGATAGAGCACTTTGTGAAGTATAAAGAAAATGATATGTGCTTTTCCAACATTTTGCAAATTAAAAGACTAAAAAGTGTGGCTTGCATATGTTTTTAGCCCCCTGAACTCTGATACACCTAAAAGTCAGTGTGACTAATTGCCTTAGAAGTCTCCTAATTAGTAAATAGAATACATCTATATGTAATTTACTGTTAGCATAACTACAGCCATTTTGCAAAGGCTTCAGAGGTTCGTTAGAGAACATTAGTGTACAAAAAGCATCATGAAAACCAAGGAACACACCAGGCAGCTCAGGGATAAAGTTTTGGCAATGTGTATTGCAGGGTTATTTTTAAAAAAAGTAGTTCAAGCTCTGAACATCTGACTGTACACTGTTCAATCCATCATCTGCAAATGGAAGGAGTATGGCACAACTGCTAACCTACCAAGACATGGTCGTCCTCCTAAATTGATATCTCAGACAAGGAGAGCACTAATTAGAGAAGCACCCAAGAGGCCCAGGGTCACTCTGGTGGAGCTGCAGAGATCCACAGCTCAGGTGGTAAATCTGTCCAGAGGACAACTATTAGTTGTGTACTGCCAAAAACCTGGCCTTTATGGAAGATTGGCAAGAAGAAAGCCCGTTTTGAAAAAAACAGGCCATAAGAAGACCCATTTGCAGTTTGTAAAAAGTTATGTCTGGGACTCAACAAGCACTCGGGAGAAGGTGCTATGGTCAGATGAGATCAAAATTTAAATTTGTGGCCTAAATGCCAAATGCTATGTGTGGAGGAGAACCAACACCGCACATCACACTGAACACACCATCCCCACCATGAAGCATGGTAGGGGGAGCATCATGCTGGTGGGAAGCTTTGGTTCAGCAGGGACTGGGAAGCTGCTCATATGGGAAGATGGATGGAACTAAATATAGGGCAATCCTGGAGGAAAAGCAGTAAAAGACTTGAGACTGGGGCTGGTGTTCACCTTCCAGCAGGACAAAGACCCTAAACATAAAGCCAAAACTAAAATGGAAGGGTTTACATCAAAGCAGATTCATGTGTTAAAATAGCCCAGTCGCAGTCCAGAACTAAATCCCATTGAGAATTTGTGGCAGGACTTAAAAATTGCTGTTCACAAACATTCACCAACCAATCTGACTGAGCTCGAGCGATTCTGCAAAAAAAAGTGAGGGCAAAAATTCCAGCCTCTAGATGTGCAAAGCTGGTAGAGACATCCCCCAACAGACTACAGGTGTCATTAGCTAAAGGTGGTCTTACAAAGTATTGACTCAGGGGGGCTGAATACATATGCACACCACACTATACAGCTTTTTAATTTGCAAAAATTTGGAAAAGCATGCTTCATTTTCTTTACACTTCGCAAATACTTGCTACCTTGTGTTCTTCTATCATGTAAAATATCAATAAAATAAATTTGTGGCTTAAAATTGAGGAATAGTTCAAGTGAAAAGAAGACTTGAAACCCACTGTATGTCTGTATGCAAACTGCTAATTGGAGTAGCCAAACTTTGCTGTCATGGTCTTAAAACTGCATTATTATCCCAAATTCTGAGATTGTTGTCATGTGTGCTTTCCTAGCTACCAACTTTCTTTACTACAGTAAAATGGGAAAAATGACAGGAATAGGATACTAGTGCATCTCAAAAAAATTAGAATATCACTGAAAAGATAATTGATATCAATAATTTAAGTCAAATAGAGGAACCCATATATTGTATAGACTCATTACAGTATGAATTACAAGGTTTAATGTAATACATTTGTGAGCCCTATAACAAATACATAGATTCTGGAGAACCTCTTTAATTTTCGATGATATTCTAATTTTTTTTGAGATGCACTAGTATGGTGTTTGCAAAAAGAAGTAGTAGTAAAATCCAGTATTCAATGCCATAAAGAAATCAAAAATGTATTGAATGAACATTAAAAGCCGTAATCCTTAACGAGGCATAGAGGAATTATTATTGACTCTTTTCAATAATATGATTATGGCTTTTAATGCTTTATTACTAAATTTCTGAATTTTTTATTATATGGGTCACTGGAATTTACTATTTCTCTTTGAGATTCCTGCTGTTCATAGCTGGTCCATGCACTCCACACTCTGAGATTTGCTGAGCTGGTGGCAGTATGTTATGCTTCGGAGGATAAAGTGTTGTATGGAATTGGCTATAAATAAGTATAAAATCTAGCTAGAACTCGAGCAAAATATCATACCAAAGAAAATGCAACATCAGATATGGACAACTGTGTCCACAAGAGCAAACAGAACATAATCCATCAGAGCAATAACACATCGAGGCATGAGGACTACACACCAACACCACCCTATGTGTATCACTGGATATATTTCTAAGTGCTGATGGTGTCAACCAAGCAAGAAGCTTTCTGACAATTTCTGGAAGAGTGAATAAAAATGGTAACAATAGATTAATATATGTTGGCTTTGATGCCAGAATGTGCCTGCCACCTCTATATCAATTAATACAAAATAATCCTGTAACCAGAGATAAGAGTGACAATTTTACACAAAATGCATATGAATGAATAGCTTCAGTATAAGCACTTAAACAAGTAGGGTGGATTAGTGGTTAGCAGTGTTGCCCTGCAGCGTTAGGGTTCTGGGCTTGAAGCCAACCAAGGGGAGCAGCTTTATAGTTTTCTTGTGTTATAGTGGATTTCCTCTGATTTACCTAGCTTCCTTCCAAAAACATACTAATAGGGACAAACATGAATCTTTGTACAGTACTGCATAGTACATGTAAATAATGGAATACCCCCAAATAGCAGTAAATAGGAAATTTTGAAGACAATAATACACACATATAATCTACACGATTAATTTATCCAATGCTAAAACCAATTCATAGAAAGAGAGTATAAACACATACACATGTAAAAAGCTCAAGATGGTGAAAGGCAGGCAACACAAGACATGGGATATCTAAGAAATGATAGAAATGTAAATATATACCTTAAATTATGTAAAAATTAACATGAAGGAACCACATTAAGATAGATGTCATGGGTGCTTCTGCAGCTCTTACTTCAAGCCGCGGGCGCACCCGTGTCCCCGCTGTATCAGCGAATGGCACAGTGATCCCGCTCCCGGCACCTGCCACTTACCTCTCCTCGCTCCCTGCACTGTCTCTGCCGGCCGGTGGATGTTGCCCTGCTCCCTATTGGATAATTGCGGGGCACTGGTCCTATATGACCCAGCCTGCCTCTGACTTCCCTGCCAAATCCATAGTGCCCTAGCCCATGCGAGAAAGCGTTCCCAAGGTTGTTCCTGTCATTTCCGTGTACCAGTTCCATTTGCCTCCGTCCCTTGACCACGAACCATTGCCGTCTATCCTGATCTTCCTGACTGTCCCCGATTACGAGTTTGCTTCATGATTGTGTACCACGCTGCACCTCGTCTGCCACCGCAAGCAAGTCGCATCAGGGGAATGTTCCGCCTTAGCAAGCCCAACCTGCAGCGGGGTCTGGTGAATACCGGACCTACTTAGATTCCGCTCCCTGGTGTGGCTTATAACACCGCTTGTGGTGGTCCGGAGGATCCACACCTCAGGTCTGTTGTTACGGTAAGCCTACTGTTACAATAGATTGCCCAATACTGGCCAATGAGTTCACAAGGTTCCCTAAATAAATCTAAAAAAAAAAAAGTCTGACAAAAAGCGGAAAAGCTTCTCAACATATTATGTATTTACTTCCCAAAATGCAAACAAAGGAAGCCAGGCTCCTTAAGAAATTCAGGAATGTTCCCAGCATGCACTAGGATATGCCATCAAAGTCTGATAGGTGTGGGTACCACCTTTGGGACCCACACTTATCCCAGGAACGGCTTAGATTGCAGAGCTTATCAAGCTTGCACAGGACTCTCTGTTTTGTTCTATGGGAGTGCTGTTAAGCAATGTATTCGGCTGTACTCAAAACTCCCATAGAACAGAATGGAGAGTTGTAAGCAAGCGTGGCTCTCCATTCTAAGTTGAAACACTCATGGGCCCATACCCGATATTGGTGCGGGTCCCAGATGTGGGACTAACATCTATGACAATTTGATGACATATCCTGTCAATATAATATCAAAGTGCATGATGGGAACACCCCTTTAACACTCAGGACACTGTTAGGCTTCCTTGTATAAAATATTCATTGAAGGGGTTTTCCCACTATGCAGTTTCACAGTCACAGTCAGCTTTTCTTTCACTCTGGTCTCATCAGGCTGTGGGTTTTTCTGTAAGGGTACGTTCACACGGCATAGTGCAGAGCGCACTTGAAAGCACGCAGTGGCCAGCGTGTACTTTCAGTGCAAGGCAGCTCTCTGCCTCTTCTACGATCGTAAAATCATCATCGTCTGAACAATGATGATGATTTGACACAGAACTCAATGAGTGCTGGACTTGACAAAGGATTTTACCGTATTTGCAATTGTATGAACATAATGGTGCATTTACACGATAAAGACCAAATACCGGTCAGGATTTCCCGACCGGTATTTGGTCTTTTTTGGCACGCAGGGGGGCAGCTTCTGTCTGTAGTTTGCAGATTCAAGCCGTCCCCCTTCGCACCCCCCACCTGTTCATGTTCTGCCCGAAAACCGGACGGAAAAATGAACACGTTTCTCGGAACGCCGGTGGTGTAAAAAAACTGATTTTCTATTGAAGTCTATGGGGGAGCGTTGCTTGTCGGTTTTCAGACGGTTTGTAAAACCGACAAGTAACCTATGCCGTGGGGACAAGCTCTAACAGTGACTAGCATATTTACAGTAGCTTCTCTGTGAAGCAAGATCTTCCGACCATGGTGATATCACTTCCTGCTCTCTGCTCTAATCAGATAGCAGAGTTATGGTCAGGTAACCGTAGAAACCTGTGTGCACTCAGAGCATATAATATCTCTCTCATCTCCTGACTAAAGTAAAATCAAAAGACCAATGTATTTAGAAAAAGTCTTCAATTACCTGTCCCCGCACATTGTAAGCTAATCCTTGTAGTGAAAAAAAAAACCTTTAACTGTTTAGCAAGAAAATCTTTCTCCAGAGTCCTAAATGTCTCTGGAGAAAGATCATAGTTTCCATAACATTTAGTACAGAACACAATTCTATTAAGAAAGTGAAATTCTCTACAGCATCCAAACAATCAGAGATGTAAGTAACGCTCAACAGGCTTCATGAAAAAATGTGAAGGTGTAGGTAACGGAGCCGTAAGTCAAAAGCCACAAAGTAATGCTCAGGATTGCCAATAGGGCAGTACAGGCAGTACTCCTGTCAGGGGCCCTAATTAAAAAGGGGCCCACTGATAAGTTAAAAAATAGGAACTGGTAATGGGTGAAGGCCGCATTTGATTTAGCTGTATGGGGCCCTGAAATGGTTAACCCCTTAAGGACCCTGGACGTATGAGTACGTCCCAGGGTCCATAAGGGGCTTTGCAGGGGGATCGCTCCGCGACCCCCAACCCCGCACACCCGCTAACACCCGGATGCTACAGCGCGAACAGGCAGCGTCGCCCGCCCGCGCTGTTTAACCCGTCAGACACCGCGGCAAAGATGGCCGCGGCGTCTAAATGAATTAAGATCGGTGCCCTGCACCGATCTTGAGGGTGATCGGCACCGATCCGACCCCCGGACATGGCAGCTGGGAGCCTTGGGAAGGCTCCTGTCACTTCCATGTCCTGGTTTGCCCCATTTCCGTCCGCAGACAGGAAGTGGGGAAACCGCCATCTTGGTACAGTCTAATGCATTAGACTGTATTATTATTATTATTATTATTTATTTTAAAGCGCCATTGATTCCAGGGGCTGTACATTCGGGGGGGTTCATACATTAAATAAGTCAAACGAGTACAGTGAAAAGGGGATAATGAAAAATTGGCCCGACGGGGGAAGAGGACCCACCCGCGGGGCTTAAACTACAAGGAGGGGGAAGAGACGGGAGGTGAGGGGGCAGACATGTCTGTGGAGAAGTATGACAAGTTTATGAAGGTTATAGGCAACCGAAGAAATGGGTTTTCAGGTTGCTTTTGAGCGGGGGAAAGGGGAGGAGAGTCTGTGTTTTGGGGCAGTGATTTTCCAATGTGGGTTAAGCACGGGAGAAGTCTGGAGACGGTTGTGTGGGGAGCAAAAAAAGGGGAGAGAAAGGGGAGAAGGTCCGTGGGGGAGCGGAGAGTGCGGGGGGGGAGAATTTTGGGAATTGGGGCAGAGAGTATGGGGGAGGGTCGTGGAGAGCCTTGTGGGGTTTTGGGTATACTTGAAATAAATTTCCGGGGCAAGGGGAAAACCCAGTAAAGGATGGCAGGGGAGAGCAGGGGATAGGGGGGAGAGAGGTGGATAAGACGGGCAGCAATTTAAAGGGATGGATTGGGGGGCGAGGGGCTACGGGGGAGGCCCGAAAGGATTTTTGCAGATCTAGGGGGGAGATGAAAAGGGGCATGGACCAGTTTTTGTAGTGTCAACCCGGGGATGGGGGATCGAGAGTTTTTTTCGGGGTGGACGGCAGGCAGGGGTGGGGTTTGGATGTGTTTTTTTGAAAGTAAAGCAGAGTCTAGGATTACCCCAAGACAGCGGACTTGTGGCCCGGGTAAAAGTGTAGACCCGTTGACTGAATGGAGAGATCAGGGGCGGGGGAAAGGTTGGATGGGGGAAAAGAAGTTCTTTTTTCTCCAATTTAGTTTTTAGGAGACGTGAGGAAGAAGGGGGAAAGGGGACGACAGCAGGGATCCGGAGAGTAGAGAAGTGACACGGGGCCAGAGATGTAAGTTGGGTATCATCGCAAACAGGGGGAAATGAAGCTATGTGATGCAGAGTGACCGAGGCCAAAGGGTGAGATAGAAAAGAGTGGCCCCCAGGATGCCCCTGGGGGCCCCAACGAGAGGGGCCCGGGGGAGGAGGGGGGCAAGAATGAAAAACCTGAAACCCCGATCATGAGTACGAGAGATCCGGAAAGACCCAAGTCCGGAGCCGAGGGGGAGAGGTTTTAGCAGGGTGAATGTCAAAAGGTCAAAGGCAGGGGACAGGTCCAAAGGGGAGGGCACAAGTATGGCGTAGGCTTTAGCTTACTAGGAATTAGTGATTTTGGTTAGGGCGTTTCGGTGAGGGGGTGGGTATTGTGGGGGGGGGTAGAGGGTGTATTGAAACCGCCACCTATGGTAAAACACATTTTTTTTTTTTTTTTTTTTTTTTTTTTTTTTTTTTTTTTTTTTTTTTTTTTTTTTTTTTTTTTTTTTTAAAAAATAAAAAATAAAAAATAAGTTTTTCATAAAAAAAAAGATTTAAAATTTTAAACACCCCCTTTCCCATTTTACAAAAAAAAACAATAAAAAATAAAAAAGTTAACATATTTGGGATCGCCGCGCCCCCAAAAAAATTTCCCATCTTTTAAAAAAAAAAAACATAAATTTTCCCGTTTCGCTGAAAACTAGAAGAAAAAAATTCCAAAAGCCAAAATTGCGTTTTGGCATTTTATGTCACTTAAAAAATGAATAAAAGTGTTTCAAAAAAATTGCATGCATTCAAAACTGCTAAGCGATAAAAAATAACGCTTAGCCGCAAAAAAATTCACCTCACTGACGTCTGTAGGTGTTAGTACAAAAAAGTTATTGGTCGCGAAAACTGCGCTAATTTCAAAAATAGAAAATGTTTGGAATTTTTTTTATGGTACCAAAACATAACGGAAACCCTACATGTTTGATATTGGCGGATGTGTATCAACCTGTAGAATACAGAGAACACATTGTATTGACCGAAGATTGAACGCTGTAAAAGCAAAACCCACGTAAACATGGCGAAAATACGTTTTGGCTCTGGGACGGCGAGGCGGGAAAAAGGAACGTGTCAACAAAAAAAAAAACCGGGTCCATAAGGGGTTAATAGATGACTGACGGCAGCCCTGGTAATGCTAGATATCCCAAAGCCAGCAACATTAGTGGGCCCCATAGTACCTGCTATGGCTGGTATAGCTATAGTTATGTGATGCACATGATGACACAGGAGAAGCACATAATTTGAAAATATCAATTAATCATAGAAAGCCAAAGAACATGTTAAAATATTAGGTCATCAACATTTTCAATGATGGATAAAGTGCTACTAGTGCATCTCAAAAAATAGAATATCACTGAAAAGATAATTGATATCAATAATTTAAAGGGGTTTTGCAAGGACGTGCCTTATCTGCTAAGAAGCAATTGTAAACAAGCCACGCTGAGCTGAGAGAGCGAGAGACACAGCCAGAGCACAGAGCCATGCATAAGGGATCGTGTGAAATGTTCACTCAAATAATCAAACAACTAGTGGATTCTGTATAAAAAAGACAACAGCTTTTCTCCACAGCAGCTTGAAAGCTTCTTCATGTTCTCTGTCATCAGATAAAGCAGGGATCTACTCAGATAATTACACTACAACTAGTGGATTCTGTATACAAAAGACAACATATTTCTACCCGGTGCCTTGAAAGCTTCTTCAGCTGCCTTTCATCAGATAAGAAAGTTGTTCTCTGCGCAAGCCCCGCAAGCAGCTCTTCACAGGTCATAACTAATAGAAGCTTTTAAGTAACTAAGGGCAGGTAAGGACACTGTAGCTCTCTCAGGCTGCAATTTTTGTAATCACATATATTTAGAAAAGTGATTAAATACCCATTTTGGAGGATCCCACGTCAACATTACATCGTGGAAAAACCCTTTAAGTCAAGTAGAGAAACCCATATATTCTATAGACCCATTACAGTATGAATTACAAGGTTTAATATATTGCAAGGCATTATGGCAAAGGAGCTGATAAGCTCAAGTGCCCTCTGTTGGATGTAACAAATCCTCAATTTGCTTTTGACCCACTGGGTCTTTGGAAAGCAAAAGGGATATTTAGCCAAGCCAGCATCACCCATCTGTAGACAGCCGTTTCGAGGTGTTTACCCCTCGTCATTACAGAGCGATGCTGGCTTGGCTGAGTGGGAGGCAATGAGTGGCTCAGAAAGGGAAGCTCTCTCCATAGGGAGAGAGCCTTTATAGGCGTGTGGAGATTCGAAATTGCCTTTTGCACTCCATGAAGCATCTGCAGGTTTAATATACTACATTTGTGAGTCCTATAACAAATACAAAGATCCTGGAGAACCCATTTAATTTTCAATGATATTCTAACTTTTTGAGATGCACAAGTAAGTCAAATTGAGAAGTGACACAAAAGGAACTCCAACAACTTCTCAAACAGCTTCCAAGATTCCTATTATTGAGAGATGGAGGGAGAGAAGTGGGAAGGATATTGGCATTCATTGTAATTGCTCTTGAGTTTTTAGCTTTTGGTGGGGTTGACTCCAAGCTGTGGAGCTTCTGAATGTCTTGTTATGTAAGGAGCAGATGATAAGATTCGGAAAATAACAAAAACACAAAGACAACCACAAAGAGTTTGCATAAAACAATGAATGGCATATTCATAACCTCAGTAAACAAGCCTGCCTTTCTCAGGTATCCAACAGAACAGAACAGCCCGAGAATTTCCATCACTGCATGTCCTCTTTAGGGTGTGACTATTATTAGCGGTAACGTCTTGATCAGACAGATGAATGACAGACTGTGTGTGACTTTACCAAAACATACCGCAACAGTGCACCCAATACAGTGCAAGAAATCAAAGCCTCCTGTTGTGTCTATGACCACAAAGAGACATCAAGAGTAATATGCTAAAAAGTACACCATGCTTATGCTTCAGCCTGCTCCAAGGGACCCTACTCAACACCCCATAGGCAATGAGGACCCTTGACATGAGGGGTGAGCTTGCACATTTTGGCCAGAATATTGACACATACTTCATATGTATTCATTTCTGCAGGATGCTGTCTTGCCCTTCTGTGAGGTTGGGGGAATATAGTACTTTGTGGGGTGTATCTAGAAGGTGCGGGGAAGCCCAACTGATCTAATAGTATGGCTGTAACTAATAAGTGTAAGCAGTGGTGGAACTACTGCCACAGCGGGCAAATTCCCTCAATCCCCAGGCCTGCTCGATCAGTTTAACTGTTTGGGCACTCTGCTATTCACCCTAGTAGGTCTAAGGTCATAGACTGATGATATGACATTATCGCGGCACCTATGCTGGGCATCTCTTAGAGAAGCCGCCCTGCAGCTCGTCATGGGAATGTGGATACAGGTAAGTTTATTTTTTTCTTTTTAACTAATGTGGCCTTACACACCTACCTCACTGGGGCCCATAACTATATTGTCACTGTATGGAGGTAATATACAGTCTCCGGAGCATGAGTACACTGGTATCTACCACTGTATGGTCTCTGTATTGAGGTAATATACAGTCTGCAGAGCACCTGTGTACACTTGTGTCTACCACTATATGGTCATTGTTAGTGTTGAGCGATTACGTTGACTATCGACATCGGGCGATAGTCGATAGTCGGCCACACATCGATAAGGTTTTTCGATAGTCGAAACATCTCCGATGACCATTAAAGTCTATGGAGAGCAACAAAAACCTTCATTCTTACACCCCAAAAAGGGCTGGAGAAGCTGGAATTAACAGCCACAACAGTCAAATGGATACGTGCTACATTTAGGCAACACACTTAGGTATAAAAGCCACAGAAAAAAAGTCACAGACCATTCACTATCCCTGTCTTGTACCACAGCATGACCCTAAACCTGCATCACCCACAAATTAAAAAGTGCCAGAAGGCAGTATTATTTGAACCATCATTTTACTTGAACTGGACATTCACTATCCATGTCCTGGAACGCAGCATGACCCTAAAAACCTGCATGACCCACAGATTAAAATGCCGGAAGAAAGTAGTCTTTTAACCACCATTTTAGTTGAACTGGACATTGACTAGAATGTCCTGGACCGCAGTATGACCATTAAACCTGTCTGACCCCAGATTAAAAAGTGCCGGAAAAGGAGTCTTTCAACCACCATTTTAGTTGAACTGGACATTGACAAACCCTGTCCCTTTGGAAAAGCGCATGACCCCCAAAAACCCGTTCCTGAAACCCCCAGATTTAAAAAGTGCCGGGGAAAAAGGAGTCTTTTTAACACCCATTTTAGTTTTTCTGGGCTTGACTAAAAATTTCCCGGGGCCCAACAGACCATTAAAATGTCTGACCCCAAAGATTAAAAAAAGGCCCGGGAAAAAAGGAAATCTTTCAAACCCCCCTTTTTGTTTTTAACTGGGGGCATTGACAAACCCCCGTCCCGGAAACCCCAGCTTTACCCCTTAAAATGTCTGACCCACGATTAAAAAAATGGCCAAAAAAAGGAGGGCTTTCAAACCACCATTTTAGTTTAATGGAAAATTGATATACCTTCCTGGGCCCAGTTTAATTAAAAACCCGTCTGGGCCCCCAGATTAAAAAGGGGCGGAAAAAAAGGGGTCCTTTTTTAACCCCATTTTAGTTGAACTGGGCATTTTAATTACCTGTTTCCCGGGGGCCCCGCTGACCCAGGGCCGGAGGGAAAGTGGGGCGGTGGGGAGCCCCGGGGGTGTCCGTCCCCTATTAACACGGGGTTTTTAAAAAGCCCTGATGAAGCCAAAAAACGAAAAAAATGTCGTGCTGAACCCGAGTGCGGAAGCGGAAGTGGGAGAAATCCCGCCTTTTTTAAAAAGGGGACCCAAATTTTTTTTGGGAGAGGAAAGTGAAGTAGACCAGCCCAAAAATCGGTGACCTCGGAATTGGGGGCCCAACATCAAAACCAAAACCTTTCCTGGGTTTCCCTCTTGATGAAAGTCAAAAAAGATCCAAAATTATCTGTGGGAAAGCCGGATTCGTTTTTCTTTAATGTTTCCCCCAGCTGTTTTCTAAGGTTTGGTAAAAATATGACGCTGGTGTGGGCAGGACAACACCCCTATTGGGGTGACGGAAACCAGCTTTGGGCCCTTCGTCCCCTTTTGGAACCCAAATCTATTGGGTTTCCGGGGAAAACATACAAAAAACATCGGTTTTTTGAGCGCAGATAGTCGTGCAAACCCTGATCTTTAACAGGGGTCTGGGGGTTGGATGTGTGCCCTGCATTGCATGCGTTGGTGAGGTGGTAAATTTAAAAATTGCCAAGGTCACCCCTTTGGCTTCTGCCACCTTGCCTGGCCCCTGCTTTCGCCCCTACCTCTTTTCCCTTTTACTGCTGTCGTTTAACCCAACCCTTTTTTTTACCACCCTTTTCCCCGTTTAAGAAAGTGAAAAGCGAAACAGTTTTTTTAGGGGGTTTTTTAACAGAAAAATTTTCCCTTTCCTCATTTTATTCTATTTTTGGGGTTGGGAGGGGGGGAAGGAAAGTGGTTAAATTTGGGGGGGGTTTTTTACCGGGGGGGGTTCGGGGGGGGCCACAGGGAACTGGGTTTTTTTATTTTGATCATTTTTAGGATCATTTAAAATTTTGGGGCAATTTCCCGCAAACTTTTTGGGAATTTTGGGCCTTAATTTTCCACTACACCTTTTTGGTTTTGGGGGGGACCCTTTTTTTAGGCAACTCTGTAATCTTTTTCCCAAACTTTTTTTCCCCTCCCCTTTTTTAAATTTTTTTTTTCCCCCCCCCCCTTTTAATTTGGGGGGGGTAAATCTTTTGTCCGGGAATACCTCCTTTTCCCCTTTCCGTTTTTTTTTGGGGCCGGTTATAGCAGGGGGGGAATTGGACGGGGGGGGAAGAACCCCTGGGGGGGGTGGGGGGGGGGAATTTTTTAAGGGAACGTTTGTTCCCCAACCCGCCCAAGGGAAGGATTTTTTATATTGTGGGGGAAAGTGGGATTGGGGGTTTTAAAAAGGGAGAGAAAGGTGTGTTCCGAAATTTTGTGGGGGTTTTTGGGGAAATTTGGGTTTGGGATTTTGTTTAAAATTCCAACCATTGGGGGCCGGGAAAAAAGAAAAAGGTAATGGGGGGCAAGGGAAATTTTTTGAAAATGAACCTTTGGTGGGTTTTAAAAATGGAAGGTGGGGGAGAGTTTTCACCTCGAAAAAAATAAACGGTGGCTAAAACCCCCGGGGCCCCCACCCGACTGCTTGTCGGCCCTGTGTCACTTCTTACTGCGTAATGGCATTTTCGCTGGGTGGGCCCAATTGCGGGCATTTGGAGGGGGAATTCCACTGCGGGCCCCCGTCAACAAGGAGACGGGGTTGACGGGGAGGGCCGAGGGCCGCTGCAACGCAAACCTGGGGGCCCAAGCCCGGGGGCGAAGGCGGGAAATGCGAACTCAGACCTCGAGCTTCTTCAGCAGGGGTTTGGCATGGGGAGCTTTTAAAATTTCTGGACGACAGGGTTTATGACATGTGCCAAGGGAAAAGGGGTGTGTCCAGGGCCCACCGATCCTAAGAGCGGCCAGCAGATTTTTGCCCCCTTTTCCCCATTAACCCCCTTGCCTTCTGGGACAAGGCCTTTTCACCCAAACCGCGTCCGGGTCTCGTAGCGGAAGCCATCCACAGCTCATGACCTGGTGGGGCAGTCTCCAAAAACGATTAATTTTTAAAAAAGGCTTTGGTTTTTTCTGGCATGGATGCCCCCAGAGGACCTGGGGGAAAAAGCCCTTTCCCCCATCCCCGCGTTTTGGGAAAAGCGTGCGCCCCGGGCCCGAAGAGCCACCGTCCCCCCAGAGAAATTTCCCCCAGCTTTCCCATTTAAACTGTAAAAGAGAAAATTTTTCGGCCCTTTGGGCCAGTTTCTTGTACATGTGTCGGGTGGTGAATGGGGCTTTTCCGGGCACAGATGCAGAACAAAGCGCTTTTAAATTTTTTTAAAAGACACGTGGTTTGGGCCGGGAAAGGGGCGGTTTTTTTGGGAAGAAATGCCTGTCGGATCTGATAAATTGGGGGCCCGGGAAGGGGCCCGCGTGGGGGAACCCATCTGTGTCCCCAAAACGGGAAAACAAAAATTTTTCCCAAGGGGCCCAAAAGCCTGGGAAAAGCCCCATTCAGGCTTTTGGCTTTGGGGGTGGGTTTTTTTAAAAAATTTTTTCTTTTTCCCCAAAACCTGGGAAGGGCGAAGGCTGGGTGCTAGACTGGGCCCCTGTACGGCGTAGGGCCCTCAAATGGCGGAAGGGGAAGGGGGAGGATGGGTCTCGGGGGTGCTGGTGGCATTGGGGGATGGGGGAAGGGTGAAGCGGGGCTGAACCCTGATCATGACTTGAAAGAATGGGCAGTGAGGAAGCTTTGGGGTGGCGGGGGGGAGGAGGGGCGGGGGACAGAGGGGGGGGACAGTTGGGTTGGGGGGCCCGCGCGGTCTGGCCCTTTTTGGGGCCAAGTTTAAAATCCATTTTTAACTTTATCATTGCTGCATGTGACTAACCTTTTGGTGGGGGTTTTAACCCTTTAAGGTTTTGCCTCTACCCTTTTCGTTTCGGGAAAGGCGGGATAAAGACTTTTGTGGGGTGGGCAGAGGCTTGTCAAAAGAAGGGCCCAGGCCCTTTAGAGGGGCTTTGGCCTTTTTGACGGGCGATAAGCGAGGACGGGGTTTGGCGCTGAAAAATTGGTTGCGGGTTTAAAATAAACGGGGCTTCTTTCGAAACCTCCTCTCCCTTTTTTGGGGGGGGACCCTATGGGCACTAAACCCCTTTGGGCTTTCCCCCCGTCCATTTATGAAGCTCTTTGCAAGCAAAATTTGTGGAAAAAGACCACATGGGGTCCGCATGTCGTTTTTTATTTTTCAAACCCTCATTAAATAAGGTGAACTTGGGGCGTCCCCGCCCTTCTGCTTCCAAAGCTGCGGGCTTTAAAAACCAAAGGGGAAGGCCCAAAAGGGGTTTTTTGACCCCCCAGGGATTTTTTTCCCATTGACCCCGGCCCTTTTTCCCTTCTCCCCCTTGATGGGATCAGTAACTGGGCTCAAGCCCAAATAAATCATCCTCTTGATCTTTTTTTCAAAGCCTTTGGGCCCCCAACCGCTTTTTTTCATCAAGAGGTTTTTAGACCCAAAAGGATTATCAAAAGTGGTGGGTACACGAAATTGAAATTTGGGGGTGCTTTAAAGTTTGGCCGGATGACTTGAAGGTTTTCAATTTTTTGGCCGTTGTTTCCCCGGGGCGCAGGGAGGGTTAAAACTGTAGATGCAGGTTGCAAATTTTTCCCCTGAAAGGGGCAGGGTTCGCACAAAGTTCGGTTTCCGATTCACAGGGCCCCGAACCCCGCGATGACAGGCCTGATGGTCCTGCAAAAATGACGATCCGCTGGGGATGCGTGTTTCCCCAGCTTGGAAGGGGCCCTTCCCCTGTAAACCCCTTTCCTCCAGGGGCTTCCCCCTCTTTGTCCTTACCCCCTGCATTTCGCCCAAAGTTCAGAAAAATAAAAATTTGGAAGGTATGGAATGTTTTGGAAAAGTCTCTTATTAAAAGACGGCAAATCCCCGCTATTCTCAAAACCCCCTTAAACAAAAAAAAATTCTAGTTTTAAAAATTTTAAATGCAAGGTGTCTCTTTCAACAAAACCCCGGACTGGGCAAAAATCAAAAAACACGTATCGGTTTTTGTTTTCGTTAATTACACGGGGGTTTTTTCCCTTTTAATTCACCTGTGGGTTGACTATAAAATTGCTGTTTTAAATTTAAGTGCAAGCTTCGTTTAATGAAAAAAAGCTGTAGTGGCCGCCAAAGTCAAAAAAACTATTCTGTTATGTTTTCGGGATAATACACGGTTTTTTTTTTGCACCCTTTTAAATTTACCCGTGGGGCTTTTCAAAAAATTCATTTTTGTTTTAAGTTTTTTCATTACAACTGGTTTTAAATTGAAAAAAGGGTGTACGGGCCCCCAAATTTAAAAAAACCTATCTGGGTTTTTTTTTTTTATTTACCGGTATTTTTTTCACCTTTCAATTCACCTGTTTTTTTGGGCATAAAATTTTCTGTTTTCAGGGTTTTTCGTGCAAAATTTTTTGGGTTCCCTAAAACAAAAACTTTAGTTTCGGGGCCCAAAATTTAAAAAAACACCAAATTTTTTATTTTTTCCCCTTTTAAAACACCGGGATTTTTTGCACCCAATTCCCCCCTTGGTTTTCCTTTAAAATTTCTGTTTTCAGATTTACCGGGGCAAGCTGCGTTTTAAAAGAAAAATGCTAGTGCCCAAAGTCAAAAAAAAACGTTTTTATGTTTTCCCCTTTTTAAACACCCGGGATTTTTTTGCACCTTTCCCAATTTTCCCCGTGGGGACTATAAAAATTTTTTTCAATTTACTGCAAGCTGGTCAATGAAAAAAGTTTTAGTGGGCCAAAGTCAAAAAAAAAACGTATTGGGTTTTTTTTCCCCTAAAAATTTCACGGGTTTTTTTTTTGCACCTTTTAATTCACCTTGGTTACTTTAAAATTGCGTTTTTTTGATTTAGGTAAAAAACGCGTCAATGAACAAAGTGTAGTGCACCAAAGTCAAAAAACAATATCTGTTTATTTTTTTTTTATAATTTCACGGTATTTTTGCACCCTTTTAAAAAACCTTTTTGGGACTATAAAATTTGCTTTTTCAGATTTTAAAGTGCAAGCTACTCAAAACAAAAACTTTTATTGCGCCAAAAATAAAAAAAACTATTGGGTTTGTTTTTTTTTGGATAATACCCCAGGGGATTTTTTTCCAAACTTCAAAAAAAAACCCGTGGGAAATAAAAAATTGCTGGTTTTTAAAATTTAAGTGGGAAGCTGCGTCAATGAAAAAGCCCGTAGGGGCCTTTGGGCGGTTTTGTTGTCGAAATTGAATAAAATTTCGGGGGCTGGGTTTGGGCCCCGGGGAGAGCGCACGTCCTTTTTATGGGGACGTGAGAAACTGTTGGGGTTTAAAAGAAACGGGTTTTTCTATGTAAAAACGAGGTTTTATGTGGGTTTTTTCCAGCCAAACCCCAACCATACACAAACCCAGTCATGACTTTTGCCCCCCACCCTTTAATCCCCCCTACCCCCCTCTATTCTGTAAACTGATTTGCTGGCCCCCAAAATACAAAATCAATCGCCGAAAATTTTCGCGATCTTTTTTTGTGATTTCACGAATTTTTTGCCTTAATTATCCCCCATGAATTTTTAAAAATTTCATCAACCCCTTTAAAAATTTTCCCATTTTAACTTTGTCGATAAATCGGCTCAACACTTTTTCATTGTGTAGAGGTTATTTTTACAGTCTGAAGAGTCCTTTTACATGGTATAAAACCACATATGGTAAATGAATTTTGATAAATACGTCTGAAGAGCCTGTGTAACTTGATCTTTCCTTTGTGGGCACTGTATGGAGGTAATATACAGTCCCCGCAAGCCTGTGTACCCTGGGATATACCATTTTATGGTCTTTTTTATGGGTTTAAAATAAGTCTTCCAAAAATTTGTAGACTGGGAGCTACCAAATATTTTTGGGCACTGTTTGGGGGTAATTTTTATTGAAAGACTGGGTTGAAAATGGGATCCCAAACCATGGTCATTGTATTTTTGGTAATTTTACATCTGCCCGAGCCGGGTACAACTGGTATATACCCTACTTTGGGCCCCTTATGGAGGGAAATACAGTCTGAAAGCCTGTGTACACTGGTTAAAAAAACCCCAATATAATGGGCACTGTATTTTTGGGGAATATACAGGGTTTTAGAGCCTAGTACACCTTTGGGGTTTTAAAACCCCTTGGGCATGTATGGAGGGGAATATACAGTTGCAAGCCTGGGTTAAAACTTTATCTACCCCTAAAAAGGGACGGGAGAAGGTAAAAACCCAAACTTAAGAGTCTGTGGGATACTGCTATCCACCTCCCATGTGGGCACTGTTTTGGGAGTAAATTGGCTTTGTTTTTTTGATCTTTATTTTTTTAAAAATTTAAAGGGTTTATTAAATTTCCCCTTTTTTTGGGGGTTCTTTTGTGGGTTTTGTTTGGGGATATAATCGGGTCTTTTTTAAAGTTTATCTTTGGTTGTTTAAATTTGTCTGGAAGCTTATGTTTGGTTTATATGTTAATTTTGGTAGGAAATTTAAAAAATGTTTATCTAGTTAAATGCCTTATTTTTTTTAAGAGGGGGACTTTGGGAAAATTTTTTTGGTCGGGGGGGGGGGGGGGGGGGCTGGGAAGTGGGGCCCAACCCAAAAGTTTGCTACGGGGCCCAAGCTTCTCTAATTACGCCCCTGGGTGTAAGCCAGCGTCGTGCACTATACATAACTGTGTGAGTGGCACCCTATAAAACCTTCATCTGTGTGCAACTGTAATACTAAGTGATTAATACCTAGATTTCAAAAACCACCCAATATACAAAAATAAATGGATACTGAAATCTACTACCTCCAATAAAGTCAAAAATATATTAATAATCTTATATATTAATAATATTGTTCCGTCAAATACATATAACATGATAGGGTTAGAAATAAATATCATAAAGTGGGAGAGGATAATGATACCAAAACTGCAGCAGTAAGTAAACACTGTACACTGCCACATGTATGAAAACTGTCTAGGACTTTCCTTGTTGCCCATAGAAACCATTCAGAGCTTTGAAAATATGAAGGGGGAGCTCTGATTGGTTACTATGGGCTCTGATTGGTTGCTATGGGCAACAAAGAAAGTCTTACACCTAGACAGTTTTCATACATGAGGCCCTTTAAATTGTGTATTTTACATAAAATGCAATAGATAAATGAATCAAGAAGCAAACAGAGGAAATGGATATAATTCATCCAAGAAATATACATAAAAATAAATATAAAGTGCTAGTGCACAAACCCCAGATCAATTCTTAGCTATTCACAAAAGATGATTTGCCCACACAATAAATAAATTGAAATACACACAGTGAACCAAGGCCAGAGCAAATATTACACTTTTCCTTCCTGTAACGTAGATTAATTAAATTATTCAGAATTTAACTATTTATTATTAGACTATGTTCACATTTCAGAACGTATTTACCTCGGATTGCCGATCGTAAATACGTTCTGAAATCAGGTGAAAATCTGTTTCAAATACGTGCCACTAAGTGTGGCATGTATTTGGAACTGACTTCCCGATGGATTCACCATCTCCAATCATGGTAGGTGGTGAATCCGTCCGGAAAATAATTCACATGCACATTGTTTTTCCAGCCGTTTTGCGGCTGCTATCCGCGGCCGCAATCCGGAACGGAAATAAGTGTCGTGTGAACGACGACACGTATTTCCCATTAAAATCAATGTAAAACGGGCAGTTACTTGTTTGTTACTGATTTCACAACGGATTTGCGGCCGTAAATATGGCTGCAAATCCGTTGCGAAATAAGCCGTGTGAACATGGCCTTATGCTGCAGCCACATGGTTACCCCAGGAAGGTACTGTAACACCTCGTTTTGTCAGGTCTTCATCAGGAGGTTGACCGGGGTGCCTTCTGCCTTCTTGGGGTAACACTGTGGATTGCAGTAATTATTTAACTATACAGGCAGCCCCCGACTTACAACATTTTGACTTACATCTGTCCCCTAGTTACAAACGGAGACTTATGGGGCCTGCTGGCAATTGTAGTTCCATGTTCCACAGCAGATAGCAGCTGTGGAACGACAAGTTCCAGCATGCCACAGCAGCACAGGAGGTGAAGATGAGGAGAAATCTTCTTAACAGGGGCACAGACAGTAAAACAAACGTAAAAACCCTTCCCTGCACTGAAACAAAAAAAAAGCCTTACACACAAATTCAACTTAAAGGGGATGTATCGCTTCCTTACTTCGGCTGATTCACACTTCTCTTAGCTTCCCAGCTCTGTGAATGCAGGGGCGTTTCTTCCCCTCCCAGCTGGATGACATCATCCCCCCTTCACTGCTGGCCTGAGACTCCCCCCCTCCCCTCTGAGTCCACATATCACTGTGTCTCTCCCTATTTTATAAGAGCTGTATACATACCACAGGCTGCATTCAACCTAATCTGAGCATTGATCTCTCACAGCTGGAGATGTATTACAGCTGTCTAAGAACAGCAGAGATCTGCCTGTATGCAGGAGAGTTAGGCACAGGGACAAAACTGTCATGTTTTCTCATTGTACAATCTGCTGCAGTCTGTTTCTGCTAGGTGTGGAAACAGAAAATGCTACGGCCCCTAACTCTGAGTCAACACAAGCTCAGTGAAACGACCCCGGGGCTGTACAGAATGTAAATGAGCTCTCAGCTAGTGAAATGCAAGGAGGAGGGATCAGGAGGGATTCGACCCACACTGGATATCGGTGTAAATAAAAACACAAGATAAGGGACACTGTGAGAACAAGGCAGCTTTGCTAATGACATCCAATTACAAAGTTGCTTGTTTTCACTGTCCCCTTATTCTGAAGACCATTTAATGAAACGATAACACCCCTTTAAGAACAAACCTACAGTCCCTATCGAGTTGATAACCTGAGGACTGCCTGTATATGTACATTACATGGAGGAAGAGTGTGGTATTTGGTTTGCTCTTGGTTCTCTATGTTAAAATCACTTTGGGTGTATATAAATGTATTGTTACAGATTAGTGAGTATATATTGTATGGACAAATAAGGAACTAATCTTTTGTGAATATATATGAATGAATCTGGGGTTTGTGCATCAGCACTTTCTTTTTATGTATTTTTCCTTGGATGAATTATTCCCCATGGCGTTTGTTACCGATTACACTTTATATAAAATACACCATTTAGGGCCACATGTATGAAAACTGTCTAGTTCTAAAATTCACTCTGTTTCCCATAGCAACCAATCAGAGCCCATAGCAACCAATCAGAGCTCCCCTTTCATTATATATAGTACGCTGGAAGAATGAAAGGGGAGCTCTGATTGGTTGCTATGAGCTCTGATTGGTTGCTATGAGCAACAAAGTGAGTTTTACACCTAGACAGTTTTCATACATTTGGCCCTTAGTGTTTACTCCTTGTTGCTGCAGTTTTGGTATCCTTATCCTCTCCCACTTTTGAATACTTATTTCTAACCCCATCATGTTATGTGTGTTTGACTGATAAAGATTGTTAATATATTTTTAACTCTATTTCTGCTTGTGTAAGATTAGGTAATTGTATTCCTTGATCGGGTCTTTGTTCTGTTCCACAAGGATTTTACCAAATGTGTAAAATAAAATAAAATAAAAAAATCAGTCCTAAATTTTTTCTCTGACTTTCTTACCTAACCATAAACATAACCAGAAGTTAGGGCTGTTTAAGGAGTTTTAGGAATTATATTCCCAGACGCAACGCACCCATCGGGGCCTAACTTCCAGTCAGATGTCACCATTATTATGTTAACTGGAAGTAATGTGATCTGTCCTTCACCCCCTATATTTAATCACTTTCCCGCTCATGTCACCTGCACCCCAAGAACATCTCTAGAACATACTTGCCAACTTTTGAAAGTTGAAAAGCAGGAGATTAAAGGGGACACGCCCATCTTGTTGGTGTGTCACGCCCCTTCAAAAAGCCACAACCCACGCACCTAACTGCATAACGGCTTTGGAAGAAAGCCAGGTAGATGCCCCCTCTACACTAGCAGGTAATTGCCCTTAAGCCAGGTAGTAGGGCCCCCTATAAACCAGGTAGTGCCCCTTACAGGCTGGTAGATACCCCTTGAACCAAAAGATGGCCGCCCTTGTAGCCAATATCAGCCCCCCTTGTAGCCAGGTTGAGCCCTCTTATAGCCAGGTAAACCCCCTTGTAGCCAGGTAGAGCCCCCATTGTAGCCAGGGAGAGCCCCCATTGTAGCCAGGTAGTGCCTCCTTACAGCCAGGTAGAGCCCCTTTGTAGCCAGGTAGAGCCGTCTTATAGCCAGGTAGAGCCCCTATTTTAGCCAAGGAGAGCCCCCATTGTAGCCAGGTAGAGCCTCCTTTGTAGCCAGGTAGAGCCCCCATTGTAGCCAGGTAGAGCCCCCTTTGAAACCCTGGAAGCCCCATTGTAGCCAGGTAGGGATGCCCCCAATTTGTAGCCATGTAAGCCCCCATTGCAGCCAGGTAAGAGCCCCCATTGCAGCCATGTAGAGCACTTCTTTGTACCAGTACGCAGCCCCCATTGTAAGCCAGTTAGATGCCCCATTTTTAAGCCAGGTAGATGCCCCCTTGTATCCAATAGAGCCCCCTTTTTAGCCAGGTTAGTGCTTGCTTTTACCATGTATGCCCCCAATGCAGCCAGGAATTGCCCCCCGTTGTAGCCAGAAATTGCCCCCATTAGCCAGACATGCCCCCTAAAGCTACATCAAAAATAAATAAAATAATAAAAGCCACTTACCTCACCAGGCTCCTTGCAGCACCAGACATCTCCAAAGGCCGGCCAACTCACGTCGCAGGGGGAATGAGTGCAGCCGCCGTCACAACCCCTGCGACGCTGATTCTGTATGTAAATGGCGCGCAAACACGTCGCTGTACATACAATGGGGAGTAATGGTTGTAGGGGGAACGATCCCTCCGTACCTCCTCCCTTTAACAGTGACACCGACCGGGCGGGTGAGTGGCCGCGGCGGCCGCTTCACCCGCCTGTGTGAACGGCACGGCGGCGGCAGAGTAGCGTCCAGACCCGACACTGGCGCCGCGGCTATTCAAAGAACCCCCGCTGCCTACTTGCGGCGGGAGGTTCGCCAACTCTGCCGGGGTGGGGGGGGGGGGACCCCCATTAGCGGGACCCCTCCCCTCCCCCCGCCAAAAGCGGGAGAGTTGACATGTATGCTCTAGAATCCGTCCTTTTCTCACTGTGTAAACAACTCAATCTCTTATTACTTCTCTTATTCTTTCTCGGCTTGATTACTTAAGGGCATGGCACGGGTTTGCGGACGGTGCATCAAACCGCCGGCCACCCAAAAACATTGTACATGCACATTCTTCCATTCGGTTTTCGGACGGAATATGTGCATGTCAATGGGAAGGGGGGGGGCTTTTCTCCGTTCATCGTGGAGAAAAGCCTCCCCCCACCACGGCCGTCGGGACGGCACACAAACCGGAGAAATACCCATCGGATAAACACTGTTTAACTAATTACTAATGAGTACAGAGGACAAGAGTATAATGACAGGCACCTGGGGTTTTAACACTCAGTAGCTGCCTGAGAAGAGAGGTGATGTCTGAGCATGTGCGCCCAGGACTGAGGAGCTCTTAGCCCATCCCCTGGAGACGAGCTGTAAACAATTGATCACTATAGGTGCAGCTAAAACAAAAACGGTGCAGAATTTTTAATAATAATGAATGGTGAAAATGTTTGTTATTTCATTTGCAAGCTTCCCACGTCAATTTTACTTTGTGGCAAAACCCCTTTAACTGCCATATTCTAGTTAGTGCTCAACTATACAGGCTATGCTATGTCTCTGGGGCCCATATATCACAACAATCACTGCACTTCCTATGGTTACCGAACTGCGGGTATTGCTAATTACTAATTTATATATACTTTCTATGTTCTCTTCTAGTGCGAGGTCGGTGGTAGGCAGAGAATGCCACTCTTGCCAATTCTACTTCTATTCCCGCTGTTTTCTCACCACTAGCTACACTGCTCAGTGCCAAGAAAACTCATTCTGTGGGGTCACCAACTACACGTTGGGTAAGTATGTGTTCTTACACTATCAAATGTGGGTTCAAAACATAGCCCACGTAACCCAACTATAAGGTAAAGGATTCCAGTGGGGCCAAGCCTAAAATATGGCCGCATATTAGACTTTCTAAAAAGGCGCTTTCCCACCATACACATTCATGGCATATTGATAAGACAGGTGAGGGTCCCACACCCTATCGATATGCCATCAATTTGTGTGATGGGAAAAACAACCTTTTAGCTGGAGCAGCAATCAGCTGTTATGGCTTGAAAAACCCATATCCACTGTAAGCTTTGTTGTTAATAAGCAGTATGTATAGGGGTTCCCCTGGTGAGAAAACCCTATATGATTATGCTTTCCGACCAAACATATGCATGGAATACTGCCGGGCTTTTCACTTTTTATTGATGTGGATTGTGCCGTGTTTTTGGATACATACTGGCTCCACATGGATTTTCCACAATGACAATGAGTGACAACTTCTCGATGCGAAGCAAATTTAAAGATTATCTGTTAGGAAGTTTAATGCTATATATCAATGGAGCTAATTGATATATATAATTATATATTAAGAGGGAGAGAAGCTGAGCTCTGTGATATATAGGGTTATATGATAAGGATCAGAAGCTCTGGATATATAGGGTTTAGAATAAGAGGAACCTGAGCTCTGTCATATATATGTGTTATATGCAATATAGGGATCAGAGCGTCTGTCAAATAACGGTTTATATGATAGAGGAACAGAGCTCTAGTGATAATATAAGTTAAATTATAGAGAAAGAAGCTGAGCTCTGATGATATATAGGGTTATATGATAGAGGAGAGGATCTGAGCTCTGTGAAATATATGGGTATTAAATGAATAGAGGAGATGAGCTGAGCTACTGTTATATATAGGGTTAAATTATAGAGGAAGAAGCTGAGCTCTGTGATATATAGGGTTAATATGATAGAGGAGAGAGCTGAGATATCTGTATATATAGGGTTTATAAGAAGAGGAGATTGAGCTGATCTCTGTGAATATAGGTTTATATAAATAGGGGAGAAAGCTGAGCTCTGTGAATATATAGGTTTATATGATGGAGGAGAGAATCTTAGTTTCTGTGATAATATATATAGTTGGTTATATGATAGAGGCAGAGAAGCTGAGTTCTGTGATATATAGGGTTAATGATAGAGGGAGAGAAGCAGAGCTCTGTGATAATAGGGTTATATGATAGAGGAAGAAGGAAGCTTAGCTCTGTGTTAATATAGGGCAATATTATAATAGAGGAGATAAGCAGAGCTCTGTGATATATAGGGTTATATGATAAAGTGAGAGGAGCTGAGTTCTGTGATATATAGGGTTATATGAATAGAGGGAGAGAAGCTAGCTCTGAGATATATACAGGGTTATATGATAGAGGAGAGAAGCTTAGCTCGGTGATATATAGGGTTATATGATAGAGGAGGAGAAGCTGAGCTCTGTGATATATAGGGTTATATGATAGAGGAGAGATCGGAGCTCTGTGATATATAGGTTATATCATAGATGACGAAGCTGAGCTCGTGATAGATAGGGATTATATCAAGAGGATAGAAGCTGAGCACTGTGATTATATAAGGGTTAAATGATAGAGATGAAGCTGAGCTCTGTGTATATATAGGGTTAATATGATAAAGAACTGAGCTCTGTGATATATAGAGTTATATGATAGAGGAGAGATATACTGGGTTATTACATTTTATGAAGAAAAATTCCATTATCTTTCTTTTTTTTCCCCAAACAGGCGGTACTGTTTCTTTTGCCAGATATGGATGCATTGAAACCGCAAGCTGTAATCAAACCTTAACAGGTTCAGGAATCCTCAAATCAGTCTTCGCCAACACCACCTGCTGTATATCGGATTACTGCAATGGAGGCTTCACTGCTCAGGCCCCGCATCTCACTGTGATCGCACTGGTCAGCGCTGTCCTACTCTAAAAACTTGACATTTGAAGACCACTAGTGTTCTCCAGGAGATATAATATGAACAAAACATTTGGTTTTCAGGTGCTTATCACGGTCTCTGCACGGAAACTGGACGGATATCACCTCGCAGATGTATCACTCTGTATATAGCAAATCAATGATTCCACCTCCTAGAGCTATAAAGTAACCAACTAATAAAATATTCTGTCCACCAGAGTCTTCCCCCCATTATTACTTCCTATTTATGGGTGACTTCCAGTTTTATATACTAAAGCTTACAGCAATCCTGTCTGGTGGTTTATGCTGTCCTCTATGAGAGCAGGATGATAGAGGAGAGAAGCTGAGCTCTATGAATATCAGGTTTATATAATCAGAGGAGAGAATCTGAGCTCTGTTGATATATAGCGGTATATGATAGAGGAGAAAGCTGAGGCTCTGTGATATATAGGTTTATATGATAGAGTGAGAGAAGCTGTTGCTCCTGGGATAATATAGGGTTATATGATAGAGGAGAGAAGCTGAGCTCTGGTGATATATAGGGTTTATATGATTAGAGGAGGAAAGCTGAGCTCCTGAGATATATAGGGTATAGATGATATTTCAATGGTTAGATCCCAAACTCCCTCTCCTTGGGCTTAACTCCCTTGGCCTACCAACCGAATGGAAGGTGCATCACCCAGAAAAAAAAAATGAAGGGATAGGGACAGACAGGCCGCCCAATATAGGTGTATTAGATGTTATATGGAAAATATCATATATGAATTTGCTCACCTGAGCTTGTTGTACAGAGTATGTACAACACATATAGAAAGGAGTTATCAGTAGGTATCACCATCAGCCGCCAGTCCTCCAAAGTCCACTCATTGCACCTCACCCACAAGGGCAGGATGAAGATATATAGCTATTGATACCACTTCTGGCTGTCCAGCCACGAAATGGAGTAGAGAGTAAGTGCTAGCGCTTGTTTAATAAAATAAAATAAAAATTCCTTCGTTTAGAACATGGAAAGATTAAAAATTCCTCTGTAGTTTCTGAGAATTTTATTTTAAAATATGAATATAAAAAACAATCATTAAAAAAAATCCCGAACGCGTTCGCGTGACATCCGTCCGCATGCTTCCCTCATGATTTCTGACATATTCCACATCTCCTTTCTCTAAATGTCTAACAAGTCGCCACCTCTATTGTGTAAAGTCCCATTCCTATGTCGCCCTTTATCCTTTCATATACATCACATAAAAAACAACGTATTCCTATGTCACAAAATACACCAGCATTTAAAATTGCAAATGCTGCACCACACCTTAAAACTTGAACATAAAACCATACCTGTTTAAACATATTAATTTTCCTTCTCCTGCATCTTCTGACAGTGGACTTACCTTCCAGCGGCGCTGCCGGCAGGAACAAGGACTATCTCGTCATCATTCAGCCAGGAGTCGATGACACACTGTCTGACTCAAGTCTGGGCATTATCATGCTTCACTGCCAGTACTCAGATCGCAAGAGACTCCTGCTTCCCTCAGACGATTAGAAGCTGGCACTAGGGGATGGGAACTATGGAGAGGGGAAAGAAAAAAAAAAAAAAAAAATTCATCTTTTTTTTCCTTCCCTTTTTTTTTTTATTTTTCCCTTTTTTTTTTCTTCTTTTTTTTTCCCTCACCCTCTCTTCCTCCTCCCTCCCTCCCTGTGACCTTTCTACTCGTCCCTTAATAATGACCTCTTGGGCATTCTTTTAAAACCTGCAGGATTAAGGGGTATTGTAATATAAAGATCCAGTACCTTTCTTTATTTATCAATGCCAGTAGTCTATCCGTTAAACCTTCTGATATAAAAACGATGGGCTTACTTTTAAATTATATTTGGCCTATCTGGGTGTTCATCTAGAACATGTCTGGAAAGGCTATACGTCTATTTCCATTTTTAAAATATTTAATCTGTGATTATTCAACCCTTGGGAGAGTTTTTGTGGATTGTCCTCCCAACGTACTGCTTTGCCGCAGCTGCAAGTGGATAAAGATAAAACCACATAACAAATCTACAGTTCAAATTAAAACAGAATCTTGAATTTTTTCATTTGTGGAATGTGGAACGAAAAGGACTGTACCTATTTGCAACATAGAGCAACATTACAGGTGGGAAAAAGGCACATTGTTATTCCTTCCACATGGCCCTTTGAGAGACCCCCTCACAGAGGTTCTTTTTTCGGTATTCTTTCTCGGATGGGGCCACTGAACTTTAAAAGGTTTAGGCTCTTCTGTATGTGATACTTGGTTTTAACGTAATCTGAGTCTTTCAAAATCGGGTCCAAACGTAGATACCCCAATGTTTTTTTAAGATTGGAATTTAATAACAGAAATGTTTGGGATAAATATGATGTAACAAGATAAAAGTTTTAAAATCACCCCCTACTATCTGTTTTTATTTGGGAGGAAGACATATTCTCTCTGCGTTTATTTTTTTGCGGCTCTAATTTTTTCCTCCTCAATAAGGGATTTGGGATAACCCTTATCCCTAAACTCTTTCTGAAAGAATTTGTGCCTCTCCTGATATATGACGATCTGTGAGGTAACAATTTTTACGGACACGCCGAAATTTGTCAACTCTCCCAACGGATGAATAATCACAGATCAACTAGTTAAAAAGGAAATAGACTGTACAGCCTTCCAGACAATGTTCTAGATGAATCACCCAGATGCTATTATAATTAAAAGTACAGCCCATCGATTTTATATCAGAAGGTTTAAAACGGATAGACTCCGGCATTGATAAATAAAGAAATGTACTGGATCTTTAAATTTAAAAATACCCTTAAACCTGCAGGTTTTAAACGAAGCCCAAGAGGTCATTTATTAAGATGACGAGTAGAAAACCACAGGGAGGAGGGAGGAGGAAAGAGAGGGGAGGGAAAAAAAAAGAGAAAAAAAAGGAAAAAAAAAAAAGGGAAGGAAAAAGAGAATTTTTTTTTTTTTTTTTCTCCCCTCACAAGGTTCCCATCCCTACTGCCGAGCTTGCTAAATTCTGAGGATAGCAGGAGCTCCTGCGATCTATTACTGGCATTGGAGCCATAGCTCAATGCCGACTTGAGTCAGACCAGTGGATGTCACTGACTCCTGGCTGACGAACGAAACTTTCCTGTATCCTGCGGGAGGCAGCCGCAGGAGGTAAATTTCACAGTCCAGAAGAGCAGGAAAGGAAATTAATATGTATAACAGGTAATGTGTTTATTGTTCAAGGTTTAAAGGATGTAGTGCACAGCGTTTGCAATTTTAAATGCAGGTGTATTTTAGTGCATATGTGAATACGTTGTTTTTATAAGTATGTAAAAGAAAGGATAAGGGGCGACATAAGGATTGGGTACTTTCACAAAATAGTGGCGCCCTTTGTAGACTATTAGAGAAAGGAGATTGTGAAAATTGTCAGAACTCCTGAGAAGCGTGCAGGAGTGCACCGAAACGCGTTGGGATTTTTATAATTTGACTGTTTTTAAATTCATGCATTTTAAAAATAAAATCTCAGAACTACAGAGGATTATCTATCTTTCCTTGATTCTAAACGGAAGGATTTTGTATTATATTATATCAAACAAGCGCTAGCACTACCTCTACTCCCATTCGTGCTGGCACCAGCCAGAAGTCGGATTCAAATAGCTTTATAAGGGGTTATATATAGAGAGAGAATCTTGAGCTCTGTGATAAATTGGGTATATGATAGAGGAGAGAAGCTGAGCCTCTGTGAAATATAGGGTTAATATGAACGAGGAGAGAAGCTGAGCACTGTGAATATAGGGTTATATGATATAGGGAGAGAAGCAGAGCTCTGTGATATGTAGGCGGTTACAATATAGAGGGAGGAGAAGCTAGATCTCTGTGATATATAGGGTTATTATAGAGGAAAAGCTGAGCTCTTGGTGATATATAGGGTTATATGATAGAGGAGAGGAGCTGAGCTCTGTGATTAAAGGGTTATATGATAGAAGGAGAGAGCGGAGCACTTTGTGATATATAGGGTTTATATGATAGAGTGAGAGAAAGCTGAGCTCTGTGATATGTAGGGTTATATGATAGAGGAGAGGAAGCTGAGCTCCTGTATATATAGGGTTGAATATGAATAGAGGTGAGAGAATCTGAGCTCGTGTGATATATAGGTTATAGTGAAAGAGGAGAGAAGCAGAGCTCTGTGATATATAGGGTTATATGATAGAAGGAGGATGAGCTGAGCTCTGTGATAAATAGGTTATAAGATAGAGGAAGGAGCTGAGCTCTGTGATATATACGGGTTATATGATAGATGTAGAGAAGCAGAGCTCTGTGGATATATAGGGTTATAAATAAGGGAGAGAAAGCTTGAGCTCTGTGATATATAGGTTATATGATAGAGGATAGAAAGCTGAGCTCTGTGATATATAGGGTTATATGAAGAGGAGAGAAGCTGAGCTCTGTGAAATATAAAGTGTTTACTTATATGATAGAGGAGAGAAGCGAACTCAGTGAGTATATATGGTTATCATGAAAGAGGAGAGAAGCTGAGCTCTGTGATATATATAGTTGTTATATGATAGATGAGGAGAATCTGACTCTGTGATATAAAGGGTTATATGATAGATAGAGAAGCATGAGCATCTGTGATATATAGGGTTATATGATAGAGGAGAGAAGCTGAGCACTGTGATATATAGTGGTTATAATGATAGAGTTTGCGAGAAACTGAGCACTGTGATTAAAGGGAAATATGATAGTAGGAAGAAGCTGAGCTCTTTGTGATATATAGGGTTTTATATGGATATAGGAGAGAAGCTGAGCTCTGTGATATATAGGTTTTATGATAGAGGAGAGAAGCTGAACTCTGTGATATATATTGGGGTTTTGGGTAGAGGAGTAAGCAGCTCTTGGGGTATTAGGGTTTTGGATAAGGAAAAGAAGTAGTCTGTATAATAGTAAAAATAAAAGGAGAGAAGGGGTGAGCCTGTGTTATAGGGGGTTTATGAAAAAGGGGGGAAGCTGAGCCGTGATTTATTATAGATAGGGAAGAGCGAGCCAGATAATAGGTTTATATGAGAAGGGGCTGTTATATTAGGTTTTAAAGAGGAGAGAAGCTGCTCGTATATAAAAGGGTTTATAAAAAGGAAGAAAAGGGGCCTGTTAAAATAGGGGTTTATGATAGAGGGAAAAGAAACGAGGCCGTTAAAATTTGGGTGATATGATAAGGAAGAGAAGGTGGCCCTGTATAAACAGGGTTATATGGTAGAGGAAGAGAAGCGGGGTTTTGTGGGTATATAGGGGGTAATATGATAGAGGAAAAAGAAGCTGGGCTCCCGTTATTTATAGGGTTTTTGATTTAAAAGGGGGGAGAGAAACCCGAGCTCTGTTTTTGGAGAAAGGGTTTTCAAGATTTGGGAGGTTTTTTAATTTAAAAAACCAAAGTAATTTCTGACAAATAGGGGTCCCCGCTTCCCTACCCCAAAACAGTTTATTGAAAGGGGTTTCCCCCGGGATTTAGTGGGGTGTACAAAAGGTGTCGATCACGTAAAGTGGGGAAAGGTTTTTAAATAGTTTCAGTTTAATTGACAATGTTCTCGGACTTTTAATCAAAATTCAGCATCAAAACAAAATAACCCCCAAAAATCACATAATCGGACTCTCTCCCTTTTTTCAAAATCCTGCTTTCAGCCCGAACAAAACCCCCCTAAGGTGCCTTTAATGCTGGCTTAAAAAGGGAAAGGGAAAAGGGGTTTAGAAAGCAAAAAGCACCCTTTTTGCATATGACCATATGTAGCTGCAGATTGGGGGGAATTTGGGAAAAGGGGAGGACTGGGAATAAAAACCCCTTTCCCCCCGGGCCCCCCGCAGCCCACCCTACCTAAACCCACTTAAAAAAAGTTTCCCCTTTCCTTTTCCCCAAACCCCGCCCCTTTCTAAAAATAAACACATAAGAAGGTGCTTTTACACAGAGGGATTTTTTGATGCGTTTTTGATCGGGTTTTTTAAACAGAAAGTTAGAAAATTTTAAGCTGGGACATTTCTGCACAAAAAACGCATCAAAAAATGCACCAAAACCGCTCCATGTGAGAGCTCCCTAAACACAAGCAAGAAAGAAAAAGTGGTGCAGGAAAATCTCTAATCACAGAGTCAGGAGTGCATTTGCTTTACAATCGGGGACAAGCCTACTCTGCCACTATACAAGCACCAATATAACCTACAACCCCACCAATCACAGATCACCAGTAGTCAGGTCACCATCACATGAATACAGCACTGATTCAACACAGAAGTAAAATGACCCCTGACAGCAGGGACTCACAGGAGACGTCATCTCTGATGGGAGTCATTCTCTTCTTCTCCTTTTCTTCTCCATCTGGCCCAAGCCTCTATGATGTCTTCCCTGATGAGTTGTTCCCTTCCATTTTTTTCTCTGTACAGCATGCAATGTCTTCTTCTTCCAGTCACTACTCGTCCCTGTAGAATTTACCATAGATATATCTTAGACTCCTCTCTTTTCCAGAACTTTCCTATCAATTCTCATCTATGTACCAACTGCCCATCCATAGAGCCCTAAATAGTAATAGTGACCCTTTTGGTGCCCTACACAGTAATTGTACCCCAAAGAGCGTAGGTTAGACCCTAAAAATTAGAAATTAAAAAATGTCCAATAAGTGGCATGTAAATAGGTAGACCCTCATTAGGCAGGTAAACAGGGCCTTCCTCCATTAATTTGGTAGGTAGACAGAGCCTACCCTTGCAATTAGCCAGGTAGACAGGACAGCCCCAGTAATTAGCCAGGTAGCTGGGGCTGCCCCAAGTAACTAGACAGGTATATAGGGCTGCCCCAAGTAACTATCCAGGTAGATAAGACTGCCCCCAGTAACTAGCCAGATAGCTAGGGCTGCGCCTAGTTACTAGCCAGATAGCTAGGGATGCCCCCAGTAACAAGCTAAGCAGCTGGGGCTGCCCCAAGTAACTAGTCAGGTAGATAGGGCTGTCCCCAGTAACTAGGAAGGTAGCTAGGGCTGCCCCCAGTAACTAGCCAGGTAGCTAGGGCTTCCCCCAGTAATTAGCCAGGTAGCTAGGGCTGCCCTCAGTAATTAGCCAGGTAGATAGGGCTGCCCTAAGTAATTAGCCAGGTAGGGCCAGTAATTATCCAGGTAAAAGGGCCAGAGCCAGTAATTGGCTTAGGTTAAAAGGTCAGGGCCAGTAATTGGCCAGGTAATAGGGCCAGGGTCAGTAATTATCCAGGTAATAGGGCCAGGGCCAGTAATTAGCCAGGTAAAAGGGCCAGAGCCAGTAATTAGACAGGTAATAGGGCCAGGGCCAGTAATTAGCCAGGTAATAGGGCCAGTTAGCTGGGTAAAAGGGCCAGTTAGCCAGGTAATGGGGCCAAGGCCAGTTATCCAGGCAATGGGGCCAGTTAGCCAGGTAATGGGAATAGAGACAGTTAGCAGGGTAATTGGGCCAGGGCCAGTTAGCCGGGTAATGGGGCCAGTTAGCCAGGTAATGGTGCCAGGGCCAGTTATCCAGGTAATGGGGACAGTTAGCCGGGTAATGGGGACAGTTAGCTGGGTAATAGGGCCAGTTAGCCGGGTAATAGGGCAAGTTAGCCAGGTAATGGGGTCAATTAGCCATGTAATGGGGCCAGGGCCAGTTATCCAGGTAATGGGGCCAGATACCGTTAGACGGGTAAAGGTTCCAGGGCCAGTTAGCCAGGTAATGGGGCCAGTTAGCTAGGTAATGGGGCCAGGGCCAGTTATCCAGGTAATGGGGCCAATTAGCCGGGTAATGGGGCCAGTTAGCCAGGTAATGGGGCCAGTTATCCAGGTAATGGGGCCAGAGCCAGTTATCCATGTAATAAGGCCAGTTAGCCAGGTAATGGGGCCAAGGCCAGTTAGCCAGGTAATGGGGCCAGTTAGGGAATGGGGCCAAATAGCCAGGTAATGGGGCCAGGGCCAGTTAGCCAGGTAATGGGGCCAGAGCCAGTTAGCCGGGTAATGGGGCCAGGGCCAGTTAGCCAGGTAATGGGGCCAGTTAGCTAGGTAATGGGGCCAGGGCCAGTTATCCAGGTAATGGGGCCAATTAGCCGGGTAATGGGGCCAGTTAGCCAGGTAATGGGGCCAGTTAGCCAGGTAATGGGGCCAGGGCCAGTTATCCATGTAATAACGCCAGTTAGCCAGGTAATGGGGCCAAGGCCAGTTAGCCAGGTAATGGGGCCAGTTAGCAAGGTAATGGGGTCAGGGCCAGTTATCCAGGTAATAGGGCCAGTTAGCCAGGTAATGGGGCCAGCTAGCCAGGTAATGGGGTCCGTAATTAGTTTAAAAAATAATAATAATAATACTTACGTGCTGTCTGTCGTACTCTACTCTTCTCTCCTCTCCCGGAGGGAGCAGCAGCCACTGGCAGTCTAGTACAGGCCGCGGAGCAGGCGCGCAATGACGTCATCACATTACGCGCCTGCTGTGCAGCCTCCAGGGGGCTGAACGGCCGGGATCAGAAGATCCCTTCTGTTCAGCCTTGGCCGCTGCTTGCACTGCGCGGTGCAGGTGGCGACCATGATAGGTGGGTCTGTGACCCAGTCATGCAGCCATGTGGTGAGGAGGGGGGCCTGTCGGCCCTTTGGAACAGGGGTCCGGTCGCAGATGCGACCATTGTGGCCCCTGTAGCTGCGCCATGCACCGGCACCTGGGGCCTGCCCAGGGGAAACACCGCCCCCCTCGGTGGCTCTCCGGGCTGGCGCTGCAGCCCGGACCCCAGTGGCCCACCGGACTGGTGAGTGACCATGCTGAACCCCATCCATTGCCTAAAGTGCCTACAATAAACACATGAGAATCAGACATGGACCATGAAGCAATAGAAGGACGTGACCTGGTCTGATGGATCACCTTTTTTAACATCATCTGGCAAACACATAGGAGCAATGGGATTCTCAGGGCAATGTTCTGCTGGAAAACACTGGATTCTGACAATAGCCACTTACAGCAGTATAATGAACAATGTCATAGTGCAATAGTTATACAGGAATGGTTTAAAGGGGTTGTCTCACAACAAGATTTGCTTTTTATGTTAAGGATCTTTGAAAAACAAGTAACTACATAATGTGTCATTAAACAGGTCCTATTTAATCCTTTTTAATTATCCCCCTTAAATATGGGGCTACATAGTCCCTCATTTTTGCAAATAGAAAAAAGCCCGGGGTTCCCCTCCCCTTGATAGGTCCCAGACTGGGTTCCCGGGGCCCGGACTCCCCTTTGGGGAAAATTTGGGAAATTTCCCCCCCCCCCCCGGGGCCACTGGGGCCCGGGCCGAGGGCCGGGGGTCGGATCCCCCGTGTGGGGCCCCCAGTGTTTCCCCCCCGGCCGGGCCCGAGCCCCGGTTTCCGGGTTGGGGGTGGGTGGTTGGGGCCCGGCAATGGTCGCATCAGGGGACCGGCCCCCTGTGGCAGGGGGCCGACCGGGCCCCCCCCCTTGTCACAGGCTGTAACGGCCGGGGCCCACCGACCCCAGCCATGAAAGGCTTTTCCCGGCCCCCTTTCACCGGCGGCAAGCAGCAAAAGGAGGGAACAAGGGGGACTCCCTGACCCGGTTTTCTGTTCAGCCCCCAGGAGGGCGGGGGCAGGCGCGTGTTTGTGATGCGTAAATGCGGGGCCGCCCCGGGCCCCCCGCGCTCTGCGGGCTGGCGGCCTCTGGGGAAAGGGGAAACAGAAGGGGTGGGGAAAGACATCGGGTAAGTTTTGTTTTTACTTTTATTTTTTTTTTTAAATACTAGCCCTGGCTACCTATTGCTGCTCTGTCTCCCTATTTTTGCCAGGTTTTTCTATATACCCCCCCTGGTTTCTATATGTGCTCTGTCTATTAAATATCCCAACCCCTGGCTACTTTTTAATGTGCTCTTTTCTACCTATTTATCCCCCCGGGGGTCCCTATATGTGCTTGTTTCCCTTATATCCCAGCCCGGGGGCTACCTATATGTGCTCTGTCTACCAAATATACCACCCCTGGCTACCTATATGTGCTCTGTCACTATATCCCGCCCTGGCTACTATTGTCCCTCCTTCTCCTATATCCCGCCCTGGCTCCCTATTACCCCCCTGGCTACCAAAAATGCTGCTTGTCTCCCTATATGCTGTTTTGTTCCCTATTATCCTTTTCCCCTATTGCTGCCTGTAAAACCTTTTCCCAGCCCTGGCAAATATTCCCACCCCTGGGCTCCCTATTTGCTGCTTGTTTTACCTATTTTAAAACCCCCTGGTACCTTTATTTCCTGCTTATTATTATACAGCCCTGACTCTCTCTATGCTGCTCTGTTTTTCCCATTCCCAAGCCCTGGAAACCCCCTATGTGTCTTTTAAAACCAAATAAAACCATCCCTGGTTCCCTTCTTTTGTGCTCTGTCTACCTATATCCCACCCCTTTTCTGCCAAATATGCTGCTCTGTCTACCTATATTACAGTCTGGCTACCTATTTAAACCACCCCCGGGCCTTGCCCATATACTCCCCTGTCTACTATATGTGCTCTGTTTTCCTATATCCCGGGCCTTTTGGTTTATACGGCCATTTTCTAACCTTATATATTTGGCCCTTTTCTGCCTTTAAACCCAGCCCTGCCCTCCCTTTACATATCCCCTGTTCCCATATCCCTGCCCTGTCTCCTTATTACCTACCCTGTCTACCAAATATCCCCACCCTGTTACCAATATACCAGCCCTGTCGCCTTTTTACTCCCCTGCCCCCTTTTAAAAGGGGCTCGGGTCTTTTTTTAAATGCCCCTCCCTTTTTATGGGCCGGGGGGGCCCTTTTAAAGTGGCCCCTTCCTTTCCTGTTAGGGGCCCCCTTTCCCTTGTTTTTATTTGGCCCCGGCTGGCTCCCATACGGGGCCTTCCCTGGTTTCCATATTTGGCCGTAGCTGGTTAAATTAAAGGCCCCTTTGTGGCAAATTTACGGGGCCAAGCTGGCTGGGTTACGGGGCCTAGCTGGCTATTTAAGGGCCCCAAACCGGGGTATTTAAACTGGGGGGCCCCCACCCCCGTTTCCCTGGCTATTTAAATTTGGGGGGCTAATTCCCCCCCCAGGGGGGGTGGGCCCTTTTGTTACCCCCAAAAAAAAATTTGGGGGAAAGGGCCCCTTGTCTAATGGGGGTTTCCTATTTACATCCCAAACTTATCTGAATTTTTTTAATTTTAATTTTTAGGGTCTAAAAACGCTATTTGGGGGGGGGAAAAATTATAGGAAAGGGGGTGAAAAAGAGGGATTAAAGGTTAAAGGGAAATTTCAAAAGGGGGGGTGATTAGGGGACGGGGGTTTAAAAAGACTTCCCGCTGTCCCGGGAAAGAGAAAGAAAGGGAAAGGGGAAACCAAAATCATCAGGGAAAAGAGTCATGGGGTTTTGGGGGCCAGAAAGAGAAGAAAAGGAGAAGAGAAAAACCCTCCCTTTCCAGAGATGACGTCTTGTGAGCCCCTTGCGTCAGGGGTCATTTTACTTCTGTTTTTAAATTCAGGGGCTGTTTTCATGTGAGGGTTTGCCCTTTAAACTACTGGGGAATGTGTTGGGGGGGGGTTGAAATTTATTATGTTGGGGTTTTATGTGTGTCGGGGGTGGGCTTGTCCTGATTTTTAAAGGGGCCACCTAAATCTGTAAAGAGGGGTTTTCTGCCCCATGTTTCTTTCTTGTTTTTTGTGTGGGAGCTCTCACATAAAAGGGGTTTTGGTGATTTTTTAAATGTTTTTTTTTTTTTTTTTTGGGCAGAAATGTACGCTTTAACTGCTTTTGCCTTTCTCCCAAAAACGCCCCAAAAATGCTCCGTGTAAAAGAGCTTTATAGTTTTTGTTTATTTTAGAAAGTGGCGAGGTGCGAAAACAAGGGGGAAATTTTTTTAAAGGGTTTAATTTTTATGTGGGGGTTTGGGGGCTTTGGCCGGGGGGCTTTTTTTTCCCCAGCCCGGCCCTGGGGTCCCTTATAGTAAAAGCCCTGGTTTCCTCTGCAATTTTGCCCACGGCAGGCCAGTAAAAAGTCGGGAAAAAAATCCCGTTAAATTTCAAAATAAAACTGAGGAAGCAGGACTGGGGTTAAGATGAATCATTTGTAGTGAGAAAAACCTTTTTTAAAAAAACATAAAAAAAGGGTTCAGGTTTTTGGACTGTTTAGGGGAAGTGTTTGGGGGTTCGGGGAGACCCTCCCCTCACAACTTAAAAAAAGGTAAAAGGATCTCCTGCTAATGTCTTGCTACGATAAAAATAAAATACCTCACCCATATTTCAAACATAGGGCTCATAGTAAAAAAAAAAATACAGTGTGTAGTACAAAAGGATTCTATAGATATTCTTATATGTATGTGGGTAGTTTAATTTAGGGTTTGTACACGTTTAAAAATTGATCAATAATATGATCAAAAAACACCCTAATAAGGTAAAAGAGACCTAGAAATAAGAAAACAAGGGAAAGATAAAAACTAGGAACATAGGAGCCCCCTCACAACCCTGTATCCATGTCAATCAGTGTCAATTATATTTCTCCACATCCATGAACAATTGTAAATGAGACCAGCCAAAATGGAGACAGTAAACACCAGGACTGGTTGCCACACTGATTCACCACATATGTGTTTGATGAAAACCAGACTTCAGTGCTTGCTGTTTTTTTGTTGATGAGGACCACGTGTACATTTGCATGAGAACAGATAAGTAAGGAGGCGATGGCTGGATCCAGCCACTCACATGATGGAAAAGTGGTGGTTTTAGTGACATAGAAGAGGGGAGTTTAAAGAATTTGGTTATTGAGAGAGGAGGAGGGCTTTAAATACTCTCCTCTTGGCTTTGACATCTCATTCTTCACAAAGGTGACTTGAGTGACCTCTGTGCTCTTGAGTGAATCATATCTTAAACAAGATACCTGCAAAATGAATGGGGGACACGCATATGTAAGTTGGAGCAACTAAGTATCTTACTGACCCACATAGATGTGCTTTGCATGTACAGCAGGAATTTTCATGTTCTATGTCATTTTGTTTATTATTGAACACTATGTTTATGTTACAAATTTAATAGCTTTAGAATAATATTTGTATTTTCATTTCCATAAAACTAAACTCAGTTTGCATAATATTCTATCTCCAATTATAGTCAATATGCTGAGATTATGGGCCACATGTATGAAACGGTTTTGGTCTAAAACTCACTTTTTACCCCTTAGAAACCTATAAGCAAAAAAGTGAGTTTTAGACAAAATCCATTTCATACATGAGTTAAAGTCCAATATGCCTTCACTATAAAGCTATTTTTGTGTCTGAATTGCCACTGAGATTTTTTTTCTCCAACTATTTTAGTAAATGGGAAGATCTGCAGGTGGTATAAAGTGAGTAGAAGCTGCCCAGCTGCCATGATATATAAGTAAAACTCTTATCACATAGCTCTATGTAAATAGGTATCAACATTTGTACTGTTCAAATACCTCAAGTACACTGGTCTCCTGAACTCTGTTTTAGATAACTGAAGACCAGTAAGTCAATACTTTCTATTTTATTCTCTATATATCTGAATTTTTAATATATATTTTTTTTTTGGCCATACATTTAATGGACAGTCGGTTGTTTAAAGTTTTTCTTTATGCCACTTAACAAATAATGTTAGGGTATTGTTGCAGGTAACTTATCACATATGGTGGTGTACTAGCGTGCCTAAGACAAATCAAAGGAAAAGACGCTAGTGCCCTATCACTTTGTATAGAACATGTGCACAACATCCTCAGTTGTGCTGTTGTATACAGGTGGTATCATTTATATAATGTTAGTTTTTCTGTAAATTAACCCATAAAAATTATTAGTAGTAGCAAGTAATGGTCTGCAAAACAAATAGGGTTGTTTTTTTGGGGGTCAGAATCTTGCCCAACAGGAAGATCCTCTGATAGTATAGAGGACAAGTGTAACCCTGACCACAAACATTCTAGAAAGTCTAAATGAATCCTAAAGTGGTCTAGATCACAATAATATGACTGTGTTTAGTTCAGGCACTGCCAAAAACCTTGTGTAGATAGTTTTTTGAGATTTCACATAGTGCATTAAAATCACTACAGGTAAAACAGCCAAAGATTGACAAAGATTGTGAATTACCTGTAACAATACCATATTTTTATATAGCTAGAAATGACATATGACTGCAGGATTAATAAGAGATTATTAACTACTCTTTTACTATCCTGCTCTAGTTGTTTCTCAAGCAGCTATTTGCGCAGTAATCATGTATTGTGTGGTGTACAGTAGAAACCCTTTGCAGTATGACTGGAGTGCCTGTGACTGCACTACATGGTTTAAATTAGCAGAAAGTATTTTCAATTAGTGAGAGAAGAGTTGTGGTTAGTACAAGCCAATATTGTTTCAATTAAAACTGTGTTCAAAGACAAAAGCTCCCTATAAATTAACCTAAAGTACAAATCCAAATCCAATATAGTTTCCTATATATTTCATTTTTAACTAATGGATGAATAAGACGGGACACACAGCCTCTTTTATTAATATGATCTATAAGTAAGACTGTCTTTTTTGCCCAGAGCAACGATTCAGAGCCCAGCTTGTGATTCTTATACTGCTCTGGAAAAATTGGTTGCTATGGGCAACAAAGACAGTCTTAGGGTATGTTCTCACTCCATTTTTAGCGCCATTTTTTAGCGCGTTTTACACACTGGAAAGCAGTCCAAAATCAGCCTCAGACAAGTTTCAAATCATACTTCATTGAATATAATGTAAAATATGTCTTGTCATTCATATAGAGCATATTTCACAAGCGTAATTGAAGTGTAAATTTACAAAAAACGCATTGTGAACATACCCTTAGGGTATGTTGACACAGCATCTTGCAGCGCGTACCTGTGCCTGCCATAAGACGCCGTGTGTTTAGAAGAGCCCGCTGATCATCAAGTTCTTCTAAAGTGCATAGGGGGGTTTGTGGCCACATTTATTTTCATTATCCCTGTCGCAGAGATGCCGAAAATATGTGACATGTTACTCCTTTCTGCCTGCGTTCAAGACGTGGCAGCGAGGACGGCAGGAAACCATAGCTCTCTATGAGAGCTATGATTACCGTACTTACAGGACGTATTTCGGGGGGGCATTGCTGTGCAATTATTCCCCGAAATATGTCCTGAAAGACATATATATATTATATATATATATTATATATATATATATATATATATACAGTATATATATAATACCATTTTTATTATCTAATATATATTATATCGTAGGGTAATGGTTTGTTCATCGTGGGCTATTAGTTTTTACGGATACCAAACAGTAAAGTTTTGGTATTAGACTTTTTTTTTTTTTTGGTGTTCACTGCATCAGATAGATAATGTTACATTTTAATAGAATGTTACAAAAGTTGTGATACCAATTATGTTAATCTTTTTGATTGTTTTTTTTTTATTTGTTACATTTTTTTTTTTTTTTTTAGATTTTAAAAATATTTTACATTTTTATTTACTTTTTTTTTTCAGTTCCCCTAGGATACATGGCCAATGGTGGGGCACGATCGTGTACATTATTCTGCTAGGTGAAATAGAAGCAGTAAAATGGCATGTATGTGAAACTTCATTAGGCCTCAGCTGTCAGGGTTCCAACTGCTTGGCACCCTGAAATCGTGTTGTGGGTGCATTGCTTGAGTGGTAAAATAGAGCAACACACCGTTTCCTAACAGCTTAGGTTATCTCAGTTGTGTTGACCATGGCATCTAAATGGTTAAACTGTCAGAAACAGAGTTAAAGGGGTGTCTCACTACAAGGATTGCCTTTTATGTTAAAGATCTTGCAAAAACAAGTCACTTTGCAATATGTGTCTATTAGAAGTGCCCTACCTATTCCTAGATATCCCCTCTTGTATGGGCTGCATCAGCTGACCTGTTCGATGTCTCCTGATAGGCTGCCAGCACTGGTTGCTATAGTTACAGACCTGTTCAATCTCTCCTGATAGACTGCCAGTGCTTTTTTGCTATAGTTACAGACCTGGTGTCTTCACTGCAGCCCAGTTATATGCAGTAAAGCAAGTAAACAAATTCAAAAGTGAACAAGGATTAAAAAATGAAACCGAGAAAACAGGACTGAGGTTAGATGAATCAATCTAGTGAGACAACCCTTTTAACTCCAATCCAAGCCACTATTTATGTGTGTTGGCTGTTATTTACACCTGCCACCCACTGGGTAGGGAGTGGACTCAGCAAGTGTGCTTGTTGCATACACCTTTAGGGCTTGCTCACACGGCTTATTTGGACGAGGTGCTGGACGAGGGTTTTGTAGCGTTTCCTCGCCCAAAACCTTGTCCAAAACGCTACCAAAACGCCCCCAGTTCATTTAATTGATTCATGTGTAAAACCCGTTGTAAGTTCACACACGACGAGGTTTTTTTTAAAACACTTCTTTGTGAGTGACCACGTCATTTCTATATGGAAGGCGTGTTGGGTTGTTATTAGGGATGCGTTATGGGCTTCTGGGGGGTTTTGTGGGGGCACGTGGGTGGGTTGGGTTTGGGTCCTGGCGCTAATAATGTTGTATTGGGAGTGATAAGAGACCATACATGCCAAAGACCTTCGCGCGTGATAAACACGCCACTACCCTATCCTATCTTCTTAAGAATTGCGGTGTGGGTATGGCAGTGGCGAGGTTTGTAGTGTGAGCGGAAACTTGTCTCAGCACGAAAACTCTCATATGGCCAAAATCCTACTTCCAGTATAAGCCGTTGTGAAATGGTCCGATTACTGAAAGAATCAAGCTCAGGTAATCAGTATAAACGCAAGAACTCGCAGAATAATCCACACATCTTATCGATAAACCTACATACCTGTCCTTCAGAAGTCATTTCACCTTCACACTAACCACAGCGCGATTAAAAATCCCACACATCAATTTAATATCACTCCCTTCCCCCATCATTCCCATGATACCACTCCGGATAGCCAGTCACGCGACCCATAACATGCTGCTCGAACCGTACTCTATATTCCTGCTAGGCACCCTGAACTAATCATGAACGGGACATCCAGACAGAAGACCCTCGCTGTAAGTGGAGTGAACACACGAGTCCCAGAGTGTCTATATCGAACAACTTACCATGCTAGAGCACCGCTCCAGACCTCCCCTCCAGATAGAAGCCGATTATTCTTTCGAGCACAATACATCCGTTTAAATCCATTTATCCTTGAACCGCACTTCCGCCGGCTTACCAGTAATACACCGCACGACTTATTTCCTACAGAGTCGCAGATCCCGAGTGCTCAATCCACCCATTTCAAAGTCAACCGGAGCCTAACCCCTAAATAAGTGATCAGACTAAACAGACTGGAACAGGAGCAGCAACATACGTCAGGAAAGCATCCCGTTCCGAATAACTCTCAAAACTAGATTCAATTATAAACCCACCAAACCCAATCCCCACTCACTAATTGCAAACAAACACATGTAAGTCCCGCCACTCAAATCTTGCCACAATATATTCTATGTGTACAACTTTCATATTAACCTACCTACTAGTCTACCAAGGTATATCCGTACAGTTGCAGTGAAACGTTAATAAGGGGATGTGATATCGCTTTCCTTACTTCGGCAGATTCACAACAGCACTTAGCTTCATCAAGCAACTAGTGAAATGCAGGGCGTTTCTTCCCCTCCCAGCTGGATGACAACATCCCCCCTTCACTGCTGGCCTGAGACTCCCCCCCCTCCCGCACCCCTCTGAGTCCAACATATCACTGTGGTCCTCTCTATGCATCTTATTTTATAAGAGCTGCTATACATACCACAGGCGTCATTCGAACTAATCTTAGCACTGAAATCTCACACTGGAGATGTATGACAGGCTTCTAAGAATGGTACAGATCTGGCTTCTATGCTGTGAGTTAGCAGCAGTGACAAAACTGTCATGTTTCTCATTTGAAATCTGCTGCAGTCTGTTTCTGTCTAGGTGTGGAGAAAGGAAAATTGCTACGGCCCCTAACTCTGAGTCAGAGACACCGCTCCTTGAATCGACCCAAGGAGTGAAAAGAATGTAAATTGAGCGTCTCAAGCTAGTGAAATTGCAAGGAGATGGATCAGAAGGATTTCCACCCACACTGGATAACAGTGTAAAATAAAAACACAAGATAGAAGGGACACTGTGAAACAGTCAGCTATTGCAAATGACATCCAATTGCAAAGTTGCTTGTTTTCACTGTCCCCTTATTCTGAAGACCATTTAATGAAACGATAACACCCCTTTAAACATATCTTAATGGTTTGTAGAGGAATACTTGGATTTTAATGATTGAGTGCCATTTTAATTGGTATCATAGAACTTTATGCAGACAATCTAATGTTGTTTATTTCAAATCCCAAACTATCCCTTCCACGTGCAATTATCCAAATTAATAATTTTGGAGTTTTTTCAGAACTACATATAAATTAGTTGAAATCTTCTCTCATGCTCCTTTTACTAGTGTGCAGTCTACCTTATAGGGAATTATTCTTCAGACTCATCCCTAGTAGCTAGAAATACACCTGTCAAATTATCATAAAAAAATATGTACAATAAATATTTATTCTCATTTAAAGTGCAAATGAAACCCCTTAACAACAAAAGGATGTGTGGGTACAAAACGTGAGCATAAAGTCTTATCTAGACCAAAATGGTATTAATAAAAACTACACTTCGCCCACAAAAAATGAGCCCCAAACCCGGTCCATAGATGAAAAAAACAAAAAACATATTGGTCATGGGACTGAAGCGTAAATTTAAAAATTAGAACATGTTTTTATTTAAAAAAAAATACTAAAACAATGAAAACTGTACATACTTGGTATTAATAGAACTTTACTGACCTGCAGAATACAGAGAATATGTATTTTGTACCGAACAAAGAACTTAAAAATGAAACCCCACAGAAATTGCGTAATATTTCATATAGATTTTTTTGAGGTTTCCCAGTACATTATATGGTATGGTCAGTGGCACATTAAAAAGTACATTGTTTTTACTCACACAAAAAACAAGCCATAATATATTTATGTAAATGGCAAAGAAAGACAAACAAACAAATCGCTTGGTCCTAAATGGGTTAAATTTTGGCGCTTTGGCTTAATTTAACTAAAATTATTGCTTTACCTAAATGCTCATCTGCTCTCCATCAAACCCCTGCTTTTGTTCTAGATTATTTCTTCCGCATCATGAAGTCTCTTATGGCCTCATTTATTTTAGGGAGATCCAAGTCTAACTGTCATTTTAACTGCTCTTTGTAAACTGTGTGAAAACATTGCATATCTAAGGTAACTTATATCAATAGTTTCTTCTTTTACAAGATCTGTTCAGTAGATCTAAGAGTTTTTTCTTTACACAGGAGTCTAATTACATTGAAGAAAATACTAAAGACAACAGGATCTCTTTGATCTTTACACTTAAAGAAGAAGTTGGAGCACTGGCCAAAGTCCTGCGCATATTTGAGGTAAGGATACATGTGGTGTTGATTTTGTTTATATTCCTCTATTACTGTGTAATGCCACAAGTTGCAGGTTGACAAATAGATTTACTACCATTAATGCTAGCTAATTGTGGGTGATCATATAGATGATGGGGCTTTGCATCGTTAACGTGGAGAAGAATTTTATAGAATTTTTTTGATACAGGCAATTTGATTTGGACTAGAGAGGTACAAATTTCGCTAAAATTTCAATTTCTCTATTATGAAGCCATGCATTCCACATTTGGATCCAATGTCTTAAGTGTTATGCCTGGCAAAACTTTTAAATGGTTGCTCATCCCGATTTGCTATCCAAAGGGAATTAATATAGGCTGATGTTCTACTTTGAGTGGTGTTTAATGTATTAATTTTTTTGCTAAATTGATATTCAGGTACCATATTCATGAAACAAACTTTTACATGAATCATAGGTATTACTAGCAACTTATTTTTGTTTAAAGACTACTAAAGAGGTTGTACCACTATAGACATTTAGGGCGACATGTATGATTTTTTGGCACCCTCGCCATTTTTTTGGCACACAGATAGTAGTGTAAATGCGCTGAATCTATGAACCCAGTCAACTGTGGGTCATAAATCAGGCGCATTCTAGCGCAAAAACAACAATTCTGGCTCAGGTAAACCACTTTTGAAAATGGTCTACTTCTTCCAGTAGTAATGCAAAAGGATTTGCTGTACTGAAGCTATAAATGTCTAGCTTCATACGGTTGTAGTGCAACAGGACTCTAGCACGCCCCCCGGATCTCAGGCGCATTACAAAGTGAACGGGGAAGCCCTGTTCATACATGTCTTCCTTATTATCTAGCCACAAGATAGGTGATGTCTGATTGCTAGTGACCCCACCATTGTGATCACCACTACTCGTTAAAGTGGGCACTGAGTTTTCTTTCCTTTCTCACTTTGCAAGGCTTAATGACCTGTTAATTGAGAACAGGACATGTCAGTACAATTGTGCCCTCTAGTTGCCAATATGAAAAAATGGAGAGGTGTAAAGCTTTCCCAAATACCTGTCTTTTCATTAAGATCCTTTTCTGTTTTCAACAGAAAATAAAAAAAAACAGAATCAAAGACAGCCCCAACCTGAACTGTGTTAACATGGCATAATGACTTAAAGGACCACACAATTCTTTTTCCCCATAGTTGATTAGAAAATGCTTTTAGGTACAATGTAGTGGCAGTAACTCGGCATACCTGCAGCTGCATACAGGATTTCTGGCTGACACCAGGGCCGGACAAGACATTTATTGGTGCCCTAGGCAAATGGGTTGTACATGGCAATGCCCCTCAAGTCCGCCCCCGCCCCCCCTCGTCGCGCTATAGGAAAAACATATTAAAATTTTAAAATACCCACTTTTTGACATCTTACAAGTGTACAAGAAATTTAAATTGCTAAAATTTGAGAGTTCTGGTCTTTTCACATCCCCTAAAATTGAAGAGAAAAGTGACTAATAAGTCCACATGTATACCAAAGTGGTGCAATAAAAAGTACACATTAGTCTGCAAAAAACACCCCTCACTCAAAATCCAATGGTGACAACAAAACAAAAAAAAGTTATTGGCTGAAAATTTAATTGAGGAGTATGTTTGGTTTTTTTAATGTACTAGAACATGAAGATAACCCTACATTTGTTATTGTTGGAGTGAGCCAACCTGCACAAGTACATAGTAACACATATAACATGTAACGTTGTGAGAAATAAAAAGCCCACTCAAACATGGTCAAAAGTACTTTTTTTAACGTTTGCCCCACATGGAATTTTTTTTGCGATTTTTCCAGTATATTCTATGGTGCAAGATAAAAACACCTTAGAAAAGTAAAATCTGTGGTCCCGCAAAATAAAGCCCTCATAGGTCATGTAGCGACTTTTGGAAGGCGAGGTAGGGAAAAATACAAAGAGCCATATTATAAGACGGTTTATTAACTCCTGGAAAAATACAGTATTTAATGCATGGTAGAATACATGGGACAACCTCGGACCTTATGCTGCATATTTTGTTATTTTTGCTTTTCCATACTGATTCACTGCATTTAAGAAAGTGAAGTAGTCTCAAAAAATGGGGCTAATTAAAGGTCATTTACTTTCATTATCCCCCTCGTATACCCCAGGAAGAAATTACATCACCACGCAGTACACGTCGGGGAAAACAGAGAGTAATCATAGCTCTCAATGAGAGCTACTATTATCATAGTTACAGTCTGTATCATGGGCAACTTGCAGCGTAACGTACCACTATATGCCTGTTTATGTGGAAGTATGTGATGGGCTAACTACTTCCCACAATGCTCTAGCCCAGCCCCCATTCAGTCGTAACACAGTTATGAGCCGGTAATTAGCTGTTATTCATAGCATTTTGAGAGCTAATTAATTTTACTGTATTGCGGTGGTTGTACTTTAGAGCATATAGCAGTCCAATACACTCCAAAGTTACACCCAGCAAAAACATCATGTGAACATTCCTTAAGGCTAGGTTCACACGCATAATGTGCGGGGTGTAATACGTCCCGCAATTACGCTGTTGTTTAAACGGGAGCTCCCGACCGGCCCCCATTGACATGCATTACCTATCGGTGGTAACTAGTGTTGAATAATTGACAAGGCACTTATCTCCCCCTGCGGTGTGTATTCGCCGAGCATGGAGAGAGACGTAATCCCATAGTTTTTTTTTTTTTGTTTTTTTTTTTTTTTTTTTTGGTTTTGTTATTTTTTTTTTTTAATTTTTGTTTTTTTTTATTTTTTTTTTTTTTTTTTTTTTTTTGTTTTTTTTTTATGTTGTTTTTTTTTTTTTTTTTATTTTTTTTTTTTTTTTTTTTTTTTTTTTTTATTTTTTTTTTTTTTTTTTTTTTTTTTATGTTTTTTTGGTTTTTTTTTGTTTTTTTTTTTTTTTTGTTGTTTTTGTATTTTTTTTTTTTTTTTTTTTTGTTTTATTTTTTTTTTTTTTTTTTTGTTTGTTTTTTTTTTTTTTTTTTTTTTTTTTTTTTTTTTTTTTTTTTTTTTTTTTTTTTGTCTTTTTTTTTGTTTTTTTTTTTTCTCTATGAGAACTGTGCATTACCGCAATGACTGGGAACGGATTTTCGCTCCTATTGGAGCGCAGTACTCTCCCAAATACTTGGCAAAATACGCCCCAATATTAACCCGTGTTGAACATAGCCTAAGGTTTTTTCTTTTTAACATGTTTTTTATTGAAGTCACACTTGTAAATCGATTAACTCACAATTGTAATGAAGACATAAATTAGAACATAATTAAATATGTATAGGTGTTATACAAGATTTCTGTGTGATAGCCTAAGGTTTTAAGGTTTAAGCACACAGGTGGTTTGGATGAAGCGAGTGTGTAGCTTGCAGCCCACCCCACCTCCCCTGAATAGATAGCTCACATAAAGTTAGTTATACAGAGTGTGGTACAGCACTTAGCAACAGGGACTTTACAGTTAGCCATTCTTGGTGTGCATAGTGGGTTGGCCATTCCTTTGGATAGAGCTGGTATCTGGCCATTGATTATCAGCATGCAAATACCATCCTCTGCTCACAACAGCCCCCATGCTGTCCTGCCATGAGGAAGGGGAGGGGAACGTTTTTGAATTATCTCCCTCTCTCCCTGTGTGACTGCTGACCCTGCACATCAATGTGTGCAGACTCATTAACAGTGTGCAAACTACTTACACACTATCTAAGAAGGGCTGACAGACACTGCTTTTTTCATGCCTGACATTGAACAGGTGATGCGTAGCAGAGCGCTCTGTCATGTCAGTGGAGCAGCATAGCACAGTCCCTGCTGTTCCAATACCGCCGCCCCGTCCCTGCAGATCTTTTCCTCTCTCCCACCTGCTGCGCTCCCTCCCCTTTTTTTATACGGTCCCGCAGTCCAGAGTCCCGCAGGAGAATCAATTTGCATCCTGCTCTGCGCCGCCTCTGAAATATGGGGGCTACGCTTGAGGGAGGGAGGACAGCTGTAGAGGGTCAGGCGGCTGCTGCTGCGCTGCTTATTGCCGGCGCCTGCTAGAGTCCCTGATTTTACACATGAAACTGCGCGCCCTTTCTTCCTGGAAGAGCAGGCGCCCTAGGCCATCGCCTACCTTGGCCTACCTATAGTCCCGGCCCTGGCTGACACAGTCTCATAGGAATGTATAGAGAGATTTCCTTCTGGATTATACAACCATGCTGTGCGTGTGTCAACAACTTATAGTGCAGGTCACATAACTCACTGCAGTAAGAAATTCTATATTCAGCTGCAGGTAATCCAAAACCAAAAAATGGGCTAAAACTTTACTTTTAATGAAGCCTTTTTTGTTTTGGGTTAATTCTGTAAGAAAAGGGCTAATTAGTTTCTGTGGATCTATTATTTGTTGATTGTCAGCTGCAGGTAAGCAACATTACTGGCACTACTGTACAACTAAAAGAAATTTCGAAGGAACTACAGGAATGAAAACTGGAGTGGTCTTTTAACAACTTAAATCCACTTACCATACAGATGAGAATTACCAAGCCATTTCAGTAAGGCTATGTTCACACGGCTTTATTATCAGAATGTAATTACATCGGATTGGCCGAATGTAAAATGCCGTTCCGAAATCGATGAAAATCAGGTTGCAGACTAAGTGCACTAAGAGTTCACGGTATTTTTAACTGATTTCCTACGTGATTCACCATCTCCAATCATTTAGGGGTGAATCCGTCCGTAAATATATTGACATGGCACATGTTTTTCTCGTCCAGATTGCCGTTCGATCCCAATCCGCGGCGGCAATCCGGCACGGTAAATACCGTCGGTGTGAACGTACGAGCCGTATTTCTATTGAAATCAATAGAAAATAGTCTGTTACTTATTTCTTACTGATTTTGCCGTAATCCGTCCGGAAAATCCGCGGCGAAATAAGCCGTGTGAACGAGGCCTAACTGTAAATAACATTCCTTTATATTTACTATTTTTTAGTCACATATAATCATTGTATTTTATTGTTGTTGTGATCACATTTATCTACACCTATGACTTGCTTTGAGTTTTGTTATTATTTTGTTTTTCTGTAATGACGGACTTTACCTTAGAGGAAAATTTGCAAGCTGTACAGTAAATGTTTGTGTTTCAACTCAAATTTTTCTTAAGTACATAAAAAGGTCATTGTGATCCATTACCTGCAGTGCAGTCTACTGAGTACATGGTAACTTCAAAGCAGATGTTATCACACTTCAATATATTCTGCCCCAGTTGTAAAGTATTTCACTGAGGAAGACAATATTTTTTAGGGTTTTTTACTCAAAACAATAATTCACAGAACCAATAAACCCTTAATCTAAAATATAACTTTTACTAAATCTGCGTTAAAACTTAGTCAAATTCTAAACACCTAAAGTGAAAAAATAATCTTCACACAGACATTATACACAGTTATGCATTCCAGGCACCATGAGGACACTAGTCCCTAAAAACCCCTAAACGGGGTTAAAATATACCCCATAACAATTGAGGACACAATCATTTCCACAAAAACACGAAAATCAACGCAACCCTGGCACACAGACCCCCCAAAACCTGGGGAGCTTCCAATTTGACGAACCCCAAACTGGAAAAAACCCCTCCACTGCTGACTTCACCTTAAAAACAACACGCATACTTTTAAATCTGCACTCCTTCAGCCAAACGATTACTTCACCCCCTCATACCCCCTTCTCAAAACCCCAACAACTTTAAAAAACCCTTTCAACCTCTCCTCCGCCCCCAAACCACCCCCCTCCCCCTCTCTCCTCTCAGCAGAATTTTTCCCTTTCACTTCCAAAAAATCAACTCACAACAAAGCTTCACCCCCCATCCCCTGTCTATTCTTTTCCTCAGTGCCCCGCATCCCACCTCACACCTGCTCATCACCTTTCCCCCCCTAACTTCCTTCTCTACGTCACTCATGACAAACTCTCCACTCATGTCCAAATCTAACCTCACTCCCCTTTATCTTGACCCCTCCCCACTCACCTCACCCCGCCCATAGTGCGTTATCACCCAGCCCCCCCCATCTCTTCACCTATCTTTAACCCTGGAATTTTCCTTCCCCCTTTAAACAGCGCCACACACCCACCTAAAAAAACCATCTTTTGACCCCTTTTTCTGTACAACATCGCCCCATCCCGTTTTCCTTCGCCTCTAAACTCCCGGCAGCCTCTATCTTCAACTTCCCTAAATCTCATGAAATTTGCTTCCCCCCCACCACTCTACAGAAACCGCCCAAACCCAAAGTCACCAACGACCTACAACTGCCAAACCTCAGCCACTACCTTTTTCCCCCTAGACCTTCCTCCCCTTTGACACGTCAACCACTCAATCCATAAAATCCTTCCTCCCCGATATAAAATTTGGCCCCTCCGGGTTTCCTCGTACCTCACTGAAGGGCCCAATTTCACGTTTCCCCTCTCACCCCCTCCTCCCTTTCCCCGCCCCCCGTTGGGCCCCCCAGGGGTCTGTCCTGTTTCTACACACTCTTGGTCAACTAATGCTCGCAGGCTTTCATACCATCTGTAGCTGAAATACCCAACTCTACATCTCCCCCCCGAAATTTCTCTCTCCTCCCGATCCCGACTTCTTTCGTCCATACCTCCTTCTTCCCCTCAGTCCCTAAGCAAACGGGAAAAACGAATTCATCATTTTCCCCACCGCCCCACTCAAACTCTCCCCCTGATCTCTCTACACTTTTAATGGCTACACTCTCTCACCAGCCCACAAGTCCGCCCTTGGATAAACCCTTTACTCCAACTGCCTTTTAAAACCCCACACCCAAAAACCTCACCTCTTCCCGCCCCTCCACCTAAAAAAATCTCCTTATCCCCTCATTCCTTAAGTTTGAAAGCACAAAAATGCTGCCATGCCCTCGCATCCACGACTAACATTGCAACATCCTTTTCTGTGGGCCCCCAACTAGCACCCCACTCCCGTCCAATCCTCCTTAAATCTCTGCCCTTATTTACCTCTCTCCTGATACTCCCTGCCTCTCCCCCTCGCCAATCCCTTCACGGCTTCCCAGCCCCGGGAAACCCGTTCAAGTTGTAACCTTTACCTACAAGGGTCTCCATAACCATTCCCTCCATACACATCTGCCTTTAACTCCAGATATTTCCCCCCCAGCATCCCGCTCCTCACAGGGCCTTCTTCTCTGCTCTCCCCCGTGCAACTCCTCACAAAACAGTCTCCAAGACTTTTCCCCTTTTTTCCCCCAACTCTGGAACTCATGCCCCAACACCTCAACCTCCCCCATCTCACTAGCCTCAAAAACAACCAAAAAACCCCTCTCTTCAGGATGCTAAACCAACAATAACCCTGCTGTCACTACACTCTCCACAACCAGCGCCACTCACCTTCGTCTCTTCCCCCCTTCCTTTTTTTAGTGTAAGCCCTCCGGCAGGGACCTCTCTCCTTTTTACCATTATTAGTTTTTAATTTGCACTTTTTTATTGTTTACCTATTTTAGTATGAAACCTGGGAAATTTCAGTGCCCTGGAACCAAGGGCTCAAAAAAAATAAAATAAATAAAAAAAAAATTAATAAGGGGTCCCAAACCCTTTTTATGATTTACCCTATAAAGTCCTGGATGCAAGATATAAACTGCATAAATGTCCAACAACCTAATACACCGTGTATCTTAAAAACAAAGTCCTACAGTATATGCATCTTAACCAATAAAGATGAATCTAGGAGGCGCTCCAGATTATCTCAGACAGTACACACCTTTTCAACATACATATATATCATCAAGAGATCAATATTTAAACATTTAAAAAGCAAACCATAATGCTTCTGCCCTTTTTGACGCATCCCTTCCGCCAAATTTCCCACGGTTTTCCCCCCTTTAATTTGTTTCTCAGGGTCCCCCTTGGGCTTTTTTAAAAAAATATAATGGGTTTTAGAATGAATATCCAATCCCCAGTTTTAAAGTAAAAATAATGTTTTAAACCGCTTATTGTGGTTTTTAGTCAAACCAGGACTAAATTAAAAAAAATATAGAAATATAAGCTTTTCCTTAGCATATGACCTACCATTAAAATATACAACATTAGTACAACAATGCACAACCTACAATGCTATATTTATGACAACCACAGACAGTAAAGGTTTCTAAGTTTTTCAACAAACCCCCTACTGCCTGGGACTGTTCTAAAAGAAAAATACATTTGTACTCGTCATTGAAGCTTTTAGAGCTTTTAGAGCTCTAGCTCCAGCTCTAGTGTTGTCTGATGTCAACATTGGGAAAACGATGGGGAAAAAAATGCAACAAAGCATACAGCGCAGTGGTGCTTTTAAAGTTTTCTTTTTTTTTTATAACAGTACTATGTCAGATGATTTTTTTTTAAAAGAAACTCTGATAACCCCTCCAAAAGTGATTTACAACCAGTCAGAATTTTTACACCATAGTCGAGCATAAATTGCACTCCGAATTTCCTGTAAAGATGACAGTATTTAAATATATTCTTTAAAACTTTTTAGTTTTGCTTTTTTGGTCAAATTTATAACTAGTCTTATAATATTTAGTTTGCCCTCCTAGCCCTGCCTCAAAATGCCTTGAAAAATGCAAAGTGACGTCCATTAACTGGGAAACATCCCTCAGCAGCCAGCATTTCTTTGTGTTTTTGGGGCTGATTAGTATGGTATGATTGTAATCCCCCAGCTGTTTTTACAGTTACAGACACTTGTCTTCAGGGTCACCTGAGCATGGTACTGCAGCTCAGTCCTATTTAAGTAAATTGGATTCAGCAGCAGTACCAGACCCACGCACATTCATATGTGAACGTTTTAATGGTGGGTTGTAGACCCAATGTGCCACTACAGGGCTTACTTCGAAGGGACGTAACTAAGTGGTCATCGGGTTCTTCACAGAGTCTTTGATGGTAAGTAAGGCTTAACCCCAATGGACCTCAAAGAAGTCCCTGGCAGTGGCAGCTTACTACCAGACAGGCCAGAAGTGCCAATGCAGGCACCACACCAACACAGACAAATACACAATGAACAGGGATACAACAGACTCCAAGATACAGACATGGGACAGAGGTCAAGGAAAAGACACAGGAAAAAGATCAAGCAAGACACCTAGAACAGATATAAGATAGAGGCCAAACATGACATGGAGCAGAGATAAGACAGAGGCCAATCATACAAAGACAGGAAAAAGGACACAGACAGAAACAGACTAAGAATACAAGAAAAAACTGAGGTAAGCTAGGAGCTCAGATAGGTAAGGAGCACACACAAGCAAGGAGCTCTGACAAACTAAGAGCACACCCAAGTAAGGAGCATACACATACCGAGAGCATCGGACCAGCTAGGATACAGGCAGGAGGGGACAAAACATCAACAGAAACACAAACATAGCTAAGAACAAAAGCATGGCAGAAACACAGACAAGAACCAAACAGGACTAGACAGACAAACAAGACAAATTGACCATAGCCAAGTAAACACCATGACTGAGGCCCAGAGGAGTGGGAGAGAGTGCTTAATAAAGCCCCAAGTGAAAGGTGATTGGCTACGCAGGAATAAATAACAGCAGGATGGTGCCATGCCTCACCTAGTAGCCAGGGGGAACTAAGGTGGACAAATGGTGCATATAGCATTGAAAAAGAAACAGAAAAATTTTAATGGCAAATGCAAGGTAGCTCACAATTGACTGTACAAAGAGTGGCTGTGAGAATATGTTTTGTGCTTTGCATGTGTGAACCATAATGGGTCTGGAGTATTGTGGCTCCTTCATTGTGCTGGTCAACAGTGGTCCCTGACATCAGTTTCCCATTGATCAAGCACTTAAGGCCTGTCTTTAAGTCCTAGAAAGCCCCTCAAATATGAATACAATTAAATGGAATACAATTACTTTAAGAATGTAGCCTTCATGTAGAGGTGCACTTTCAAGAATTTCTATTTGTAGAGATATAACCTTGATATGGAGATTTTATTTTACCATTGTATCGAAATTTAGCTTGACAGTGATAAAAGCATTGAAAACGTTGAGATAACTTTTTGTGCTGTGATATCATATAATTGTCAAATTTACCTTTGCTACATCTGTATCTACTCTTATACCTCACAAATTACCCAATGCCCTCCTCCATCCAAATAGAATACCCCAACCCCTAATTAACAATACTCTGCCTCATAGACAGGCCCCCATGCACCCATCTTTATTAACAGTCTCATAGATTGTCTGAGAGGCAACCTAAGTTAAAAGAGGTCATAGGAGGGCATTCCATTTGGATTGAAGAGGACATTGGGCAATTTGTGAGGTAGAACAGTAAATAAGACAAATACACTATTTCTGCCAGTTTTGTGATATGTTGAATGTGTCTCACTGTAGATATTTTCTGACATAAATACCTTTATAAATTAGACACAGGTGGTGTTCCTCATTGCATTTTTGTTTTTGGCATTTTCTATGCCCTAGATATGTAATTTTGTGGCATGTCGTATTTACGCACATATATTAATCATTATCTGAAATAAAGAAGTCAGCTCAGTACTCAGGGTGGTGCATTAGCTATTTAGCATTTATCACTGATTAACTGGTAGATTGCAGTGTGCAAAAGTTCTCTCTAATATTAATCCATGCTTTTCATCATGTTAGATGGCACCTCCAATAGTACAGTTATGGCTTCCTTCCTTTACTATCAAACACTACAATTTATTAAAGGAACTAATTCTGATATGCAATATATATTGAGTGTTTCTTGTTTAGAATGTCCCTAGTAAACAAGTGTGTATTAAGTACTACAATTAACATTCACATAAGCATTGTTTCATTTTTGTAATTCTCAATTTAAAGAAAAATACCAGAAAAAAAACCCTCAAACTCTCCATTCAAATTAGTTAATCATTTACTTTTAAAAACAAATGCATATTTGCCTACCCCTTTTTTCCTCCTACATGGTCGTGAGTTGACAAACGGGTGTGAGGGTATGTTCCAAATTTTGATCCCAAAGAAATAGCTGTTTTTATATATAATATATTATATTTTATAATATAATTATATAAAAAATAATAAATTTTAATATATCTATATATTATATATATATATTAATATATATATATAAAATAAAATATATTTTAAATAAATATATATATATATTTTTAAATATATATAAATTTTATATATAATAAAATTTTATAAAAATAATATATATATATAATGTTTATCAAAATTTCCATAACAATCAAAAGGCACCACTTGTGTTTTGGCTATTATGCACATATTAAAATTTTCTATTCACTCATGTGTTCCATGAAGGCTCTAATACACGCTATTCTCTAATTTGTGGTACCAGCAATCAATAGCTCTTGGCGGGCCACCAGCATTTTTTACACATTTTTCCCCTCTAAAGTATCTGCATTTTGCATCTTTCAGAAATATCACCTTCAGCCTTCCATTTTTGGGCCAAACTATTAAATTGCAAAAGATTTTACAAATCTGATTGTGGAAATCAATTTTGAGCAATTTTGAATGTTACATGCCCACTTCCATTATTGACCCAAATTTTGTGTTTTAAAGAGGGTAGACTTTTTCTGGATACAGTCTAAAAGTAGGCCCCTCACCAAAAAGTTGGAAAATTTCAGATATTCTTTTTCCCTTTTTTTTTTTAAATATAAAAGGGTGTCCTGGAAATTTTGACTCACCCTGTACATATTCTGTCTAAAGGCACAAAACACCATTCTTGGCTGCTTAAAAGGGTTGGGATTGCTCTTTGGGAACAGACACCGAAAAGGTGTCTGGAGACATACAAGCTATTAATGCTCCACTGAATCTTAAATATTCAAAAAATCTTTAGGGAAGAGAGCTGGGACTCTATAGGGTTATATGATAGAGGGGAAGAAGCTGAACTCTGAATATTATGGTAAAGTGGGGGAGAAAAGCTGAGCTCTTATAATAGGGTTATATGAAAGGGGGAGAGAAGAACCCAGATATTAAGGTTACAGATGGGGAGAGAAGCTGAGCACTGTGATATATAGATTTATATGACAGAGGGAGACAGGGCTGTCTCTTCCATTGGGCAGAGTAGGTGGTTGCCCGGGGGCCCCACGGGCACAGGGTGCCCTCCCGGGCAGCCTTCCACCCTCCACAGTGGAGTAACAGCCAGTACGGCTTGTCCGGGTGGAATGTCGATGTGCAGGGGGCCCGGACCCACCGCGTTTTTAAGTGGCACAGGAGGCAATGTCATCGCCTTCTGCGCTGCTGTATTTCCTAGGCCGGCAGCCCGTAGGCTTCAGACCTAGGAAATCCTGGGAGCAACAACCCGGAGCGTGATCCCCAGCAGGGAGCACGGAAAGGTAAGTAAGGTTTTGTAATTATTATTATTTATGTATTTTACCTACAGGTGGCCATATACTATGAGGGCTAATATTACCTACAGGGGGCCATATACTACAGGGGGGAATATTACACACAGGGAGCTTTATACTACAGGGGAAGAATTTACCCAGGGGGCCCTATATACATGGGGGGGAAATTACCACGGGGGCCATATACTATAAGGGGGGAATATTAAAATACAGGGGGCCATATACAAAAGGGGGTTAATATACCTACAGAGACCCAAAACACACGGGGGGGGGGGGGGGGGGGGGGGAAAATTACCCACAGGGGGGTTATACAAAGGGGTTAATATTACATACAGGGAGCCATATACTACAGGGGGGAGGGATATTACCTACAGGGGGAAATATACTACAGGGGGATAATATTACCTACAGGGGGCCCAAACTAGAGGGGGGGGGGGGAAAATCCTCAGGGGGGCCATACACGAGGGGGAAAATTACCAAAGGAAGCCCCATACTACAGGGGAGGTATTTCCTACAAGGGCCAAACACTAAAGGGGGGGATACTACTACAAGGGCCATAAATACAGGAGGGAATTTTCCAAAAGGGGCCAAACTACAGGGGGGCCAAAATTTTTTTTTGGAGATATTCTTACAGGGGGCCCTATACTAGGGGGGGAATTACCCCACAGTGGGCCACAATCATTGGGGGGAAATTTCAAGGGGGGCTGCAATCTTTAGGGGGAGGATATTACCTACAGGGGGCTACAATCTATAGGGGTGAGGTTACCTACAGGGGGCCTACAGGGGGCTATATATCTACCTACAGGGGGCTATATATCTACCTACAGGGGGCTGTACACCTACCTACAGGGGGCAATACACCTACTGAGGGCTAAAAAACCACCAACTAATGGGGGTCAAAAATTATATCTATTTACTTAATGGGGCCACCCCAACCAAAAGGGAGGGAAAGGTAGGGAAGGTTTGGGAAAAATGAGAAATTAAAATTGGGTGTGGGAATTCTGAGGAAGAGTTGCAGCCGGGGGGAAGTCATCATGGCGGTCTAACTGGGTAGAAAAAAATGGGAAAAAAAACAATTCAGAAACAATGGTTTTTGATAGGAACTCCTTGGGGTCCTGATTCAGGGGTTTTTTGCTTTATATTGGATCAGTGATGATCCCCTGTCATTAGTGGTAACCTGAGCTGGTGTCGGCCACTATCTGTTCCCATATTGCAGTATTTGTTTCCGTGGTAGTTGTGTTTTTTTGGGGGGCCCCGTGCAGAGCCTGCCCCGGGGGCCCTAATGCTGTTCAGCAGGCCCGGGGGAGAGAACTGAGCTTTTTTGGATAATAGGTTACATGATGGACGGGTTTTTTGCTTCAATCACGTAAGTGGCGGGGAAGCAGTACTTCCAGTTTCACAAATTTCCTCTGAAATTTAACTCAGAAATCTTGCTTCAGATCATATAACCCTATATATCAAACAGCTCAGCTTCTCTCCCTCTATCAATCCTCCTCAAATGGACAGCTAAACCACCTGACAGTTCCCCCTTTAACCCTCTAAACCCAAAATCCCAACCCTGCCTGCATAAAGGGGGAAAAAACACTCTAAAACAGCTTTCTGCAGATGGACCCCAGGCTAGCTACTGAACTAAATAGGTCAGTCAAACAGTGGTCACGTGCAATAAATATGTGAAATGTATATCAACAAAATAACTAGATGGGCTCATGTCAGATGATTAAAAGGGTTGTATAGCCCCTAAAAAAACTCACTTACCTCTGCTTCCCAGTTGCAGTGATGCATCTCTCTGGTCTTCTGTTTTCTTTCTTCTACTTCCAAATGGGCACGTCACTACTGCAGTAGTCAAGTGCTTCTTCTTACATCAACATTTGGAGATGTTCACTTCCAAATGGTAATGTAAGTGACACATGGCCGCTGTAGCAAAATCATCGGCTGCAGCAGTGATGTGTCCGTTAGGTAGTAAAAGAAGCTTTTTTTATGGAGCCCCGAGAGTTGCCTATTAGTTTTTTTTTTTAGAAACTGGACAACCCATTTAAGTCCACACACAGTAAGATAGATGATAACAAGAACATGGTTGGGAGTGAGTTTGATCCAGAAAAAAGACAATAAATGATAACTGACCCAGGGCTAATTTTTCCTTTTATTTTTTCCTTAACTCTCTTCCATCTGACCCTGACACTAAAACCTTTTTGACCAAATTATATACCTAAAATCTCAAAGCTATGCCTAGGTTACAATTTACTCTGCCACAGCAAATGGCTCGAGGACCCAAAGATTTCTTAGACAGAGCACAGCAGAAAACTATACAAACACAAAAACTGAGATTCTTAAGGACTTTAACAAACTAAGATAGAGCAAGGTTAGGCTGGACAAAAAGCAAACTACAGTTCTAGCGAGAAGCAGAAATTTTGCAGCTTACTAGACAAAGTCTCAAGACTGAACAATCTCTTGGAGAAGACACCTAACCCAACAAACTTTTTAGAGAAGCTAGCAATTATTCACTCCTCTCTAAAAGTTTAAAAAACCACTTCACGACCTTGGCCGTATCCATACGCCAGGTGGTTTGGGGGGGTTCACGCACCGGGATTAGGGAACTTCCTGAGTTGGGCGCGAACTCTAAGGTAAGTTCGCGATCGGCGCGGGGTGTCACTGTATATTACAGCGACATCCCCGCGTCGGCCCCCGACCCCAAAATCCCCGGGGTGGGGGGGGGGCGGTTTTAAATTTTAAATTTTATCCCCCACGTCGGGGTCGAAATAATTAAGAAGACGCATAGGAGATCGCTCCTCCTGCCCTGCCGGGGGCACAGCGCACGGACGGGCGATCCCAGACCCCTCCCCCACAACAACCACGGAGGGGCAAGAATGCCTTCCGGGCGTCAAATGACCACACGCCCCCCCGTTCCCTGTGGGGGCATGACCCCCTTAAAACGGACTGAAATTTTGCCATGGGAAACCCAAGGGGCACAGCAACAACAATGTACTGACCATTAAATAGAGATTTAAAAATTCTCATTCAAATCCCAAAAGGGGAAAGAAAAAAAAAACTAAAAAAAAGTGAAAAAAAAAGTAAAAAAAAAGTGAAAAACATTAAAACACAAACACAAAAAATAAAAAAAAAAACGTAAAAAACCCCCTTTTCCCCTTTACAAATGCCCAAAACCCGCCCCAAAAATGTCAAAAATAAAAAAAAATTAAATCCATATTTTATCGACGCCGTGCGTAACACCTGCCCATAAAATCTGAAATTTAATTTAACCCTTTAGGGGTGAAAGGGCCGAAAAAAAAAAAAAAACCCAAAAAAACAAACACAAATTAAAAGATTATTTTTTTCATCCCCCATCCCCCAAAAAGGGAATAAAAATCGATCAAAAACTCCATAAACCCAAAGTTTCCCAAATTTTAAAAACCAGTTCCCCCCCCCGCAAAAAAAAGCCCCATACACTCTGTATAGGGAAAAAAGAAAATTAACTCCAGAAGATGCAGCATAAATTTTTTTTTACACACAAAAAACATTTTTTTTTTTTTTTAAAGTGCTTCACTTAAAAAAAAACTAACAAAATGGGGTATCGCCAAATCGTAGCGCCCCAAAAAAGGTAAAGCAAACTTATCACGGAACTGCATGTTGAGCCCTGTTTAAAAAAAAAAAATAAAAAACACTACTAGGATTGCCCCAAATTTTCTTCCCCCCGGCCTCCAAAAAAATGAAAAATTTTAAAAGCGATCAAAAACCCTTTGCCCCCCCAAAAAATGAACTAATAAAAACGTCAACCCTCCGCAAAAAACAAGCCCCCCCTACACACTCCAACCAAAAAAATTTTAAAAGTTATGGCTCTCGGACTATCGATCAAAAAACGTTTTTTCCCGGTTGAATAAAAGTTTTTTTATTGTGTAAAATCAGTAAAAACTAAAAAAATATACAAATTTGGGGATACGGGAATCGTATTCCCTTTCTGATTTAAAGCTACCAGTCAATATCCCGTACATGCCCCTAAAAAAATAAAAAAAAAACCTCCTTTGCGATTTTGTTAAAAAACCCCCCTCCTATGCAACCCAAAAGGACCAATAAAAACTTCAACTCACCCGCAAAAAACAAGCCCAACACAAGCCCATACACAGCTCTGCACACAGCAAAAAAAAAAAAGTTATGGCTGTCAAAAATAGGAAACTAAAAACGCAATTTTTTATGACGTATTTTCACTGTTTAAAAGGGAATAAAACAGAAAAAACTAATAAAAACTATATCATTTTAATTGTACCGACCCCCCCCTAGTAAAAATCACATAATTTACACCACGGGGAATCTTAAAATTGAAACTCCAAAAAAAAATGCCAAACTGCCTTCCCCCCCCCATTTTAATTTTCCCAAAGCAAAAAAAACTATGGAAAAACCCTTTTGCCTAAAATGCAAAAACCCCAAAATGATCCCTAGGGGTGTTTGAATCTAAAATGGGGGACTTCTGGGAAGGGTTTTGCCTGTTCTGCTACTTTTTGGGGGCTTTGCAAATGCGACATGGGCCCCACCAAAATCTGCTTTCCCAAAAACCAAATACGCTCCCCCCCTTTTTAAAGCCCCGCTAGGCCCCCAAACGCATTTACAAAAACCCCCATTGGGGATTGCCGACTTGGAAAAAATTGCTTAACAAATTTTTGGGTTTTTTTTTCCAGATTCCTTGTATATTTGAAACATTTAAGCTAAAATTGCAAAATTTAAAAAAAGTTTTTAATTTTCACAGCCTAGCTAAAAAAAAAATTGTGAATCACGGGGGGGTCTAATACCAATGCACCCCGGGTAATTCCTTAAGGGGGGTATTTTTTCCCAAAAGCTCTATTTAGGGTTTTATTAAGTTTACACCTTTGGGGTCCCCAAACCTAAATGGCGCCTAAAAAAATCGATTGAAATGAGACCCCCCAATATAGTAGGTGCTCCCCTATTCTGGGGCTTTGGGTGAGGGAAATAATGCACTAGGGCCACAAATTTTGGGAATCTCTAAAAACGGGAACCTGGGGGAATTGGGTATTAAGTTTTCATTTTCCTAGTCACATTTACTGTATTCCCCGTGAATAACGGATAAAATTTAAAAAATGCAAAAAAGGAAATTTTTAAATTTCACCTCCCTTTTCTTTAATTTCTGTGAAATATCTAAAGGGTTATCAAACTTCCAAAATATGTTGAAATACGTTAAGGGGGCAGTTTCTCAAGGGGTCACTATGGGGATATCTAACATGCAGGCCCCCCAAACCACTCAAACTGGAGTGGCCATAAAAAAAATAAATTTCAAATTTTCTTGAAAAAGTGAGAAATTACTACTAAATTTTTTTAAAAACCCCCTAATGTCGTAAAAAAAAAAAAAAAAAAACATTAAAAAAAGATCCAAACCATAGTGGACATAGGGAGACTAGTTATAAAACTATTTTGTGGGGGGAAAAAATATCTGTCTTGCAGCAAAATTTTGCAACTTTCAAAATCGCAAATTTTTTAAAATTTTCAGAAATTTTGAAATTTTTTAAAAAAACAAACAAGGTTGTATGATAAAAAATTTTTTACTAACTTTAAAACACAAAGTGCCCCTGAAAACTCTCGAATCACATGGCCCAGGTAAAAAAGGGCAAAAAATTTTTTCTCACATAAAGTGACATATGCCGATTAAAAAATAGGGCTGTTCAGGAAGGTCCAAAACACTGGGGCCTTAAGGGGGAAAAGTAAAGATACCTGGTCAGCTAACCAGCTTTGAAACTTATATGAGGTGGTTGCACAGCAACCTCCTCACAAGATATCGAATATGGAGGAGAGGACAAAATGACAGCGGATTTTTTGCCATTTAAAACAAATCCCATGAGTTTCGGGTTGATTTAAATCTCCAATCATGTTTCAAGTTAGATGTAATCATAAGGGACACTACTTCCAAACGGGTGCGAGGGCCCCAAACTCTCTTTCTTGAAAATTTAGCATTAAAGGGGCCCTTGGGTCAAACCATTCAATTCAACTCAGATACTACAACACAAAAATTGCATAAGCACATGTTATTTTTTTAAGGCTTATGTCTAAATAAACTTATTACCCAGGTATACACCTCACAGTAACATTATTTTGGCACCAAATATATTTCTTGTCAAATATAAATTTAAAAATTTTCACCCATCCCAAAATGGTTTTAAAAAAAAACATCTATTTTTTTTACAAAGCCCCACTCCCCCGGAACAACCAACAATGTTTTGAAAAACTCTACTGTCACATGACTTCCCAAAAAAAAAAGGGTTTCTTTTTGGGGTTCAGTGTCAATAATTGCAATGATTTCGTAATTCCCTCCCCGGGGCCAAAACAAATTTAAAAAATGTCAGAAAGTAAATTTCGCATTGCAGGTGTTAAAAGTTTCCTTTTTTCTATGTTGCTGGATATGGCTTCATTTAAAAAACATAAAAAGGAGGCTTTTAAAATTTTAAAAAAAACAATTGATATTTTGCTTGCACATTGCAACATTGTAATACGTATGTTTCCCAGATGTTGTAATAAATAAATGGAAAGGGTTTAAATTTCTGTTGGTACTAGCAATACAATTTTCCCGGGTTTTTAACAAAATCCCGGCTTAAGCAATTTATTATGGGGAGGTTCCAAAATTTACCAAAAATTCTAGTTCAAAGCCTGTCAAAAACCCACCGAACTCCCATG